>JAYDZE010034427.1:0-45451 GCA_034509125.1 Monilaria moniliformis
AACAAATCTAGATTACTAAATAATCAATCTATATTGATTATATGAATTTCTGCATTTGAAGTCGACTTTCCACCACCCCGAGGTGGCGCTTCATCAACGTCATCAAAGATAATTTTCTCTTTGAGCTCACGAAACAGTTCATATAGTTTTTTATGTGGAAAATTTTCGAGCAATAAATCATTTACTGCTTCGGGCTTCATAACCATGAACATTCTTTCGAAGAGCTTGTCTATCTCTTTTTCTTCCTTCATATCCTCCCGCTCAGTGAGATATAACATCTCTAAGCTAGCATAAGAAGGAGGAGATAACCACTCTGATGAGAGCCTACGTCTCATAGGGTGCTGCTTTGACTGGGGGGTTATGATCGTAGTGCGCATGGGTGTTTTGGGTGACATTTTGAGTTTCAAAAAAGGATCACAAAATAAATGTGTGTGAGAAAAATGAATGTGTGTGAGAAAATTGAATATAAAAGTGTCATATATAGTGTAGTTAGATTTTTTTAATATAAGGAAATATCAATTAGAATTTCTATATTTACAAAAAAATTATTCTTTAGAATATTGATTCCTTAATTAGAATATTGATTCTTCAGAATATTGATTCTTCAGAATATTGATTCCTTAATTAGAATATTGATTCCTTAATTAGAATATTGATTCTTCAGAATATTGATTGCCTTAATCAATTATCATTATTGATTGCCTTAATCAATTATTGATTCCTTATTAACCGTGAGAGTTTTTATTACCCGTGAGAATATTGATTCCTTAATGAGAATATTGATACTTCAGAATATTGATTACCTTAATCAATTATCATTATTGATTGCCTTAATCAATTATTGATTCCTTATTAGCCGTGAGAATTTTTATTAGCCGTGAGAATATTGATTGCCTTAATCAATTATTGATTCCTTATTAGTGTATTACGAAAAGAAATTAATAATACATCCAGACATGACAATATAGCATCTGACGTGCATTTATTTGGTTTACCATAAGTATTCCTAACCTTATTCCTTACATGGAGCTAATAAAATCAAGCCCTTGTGTTCTAAACAAATATTTCATTTAATTTTCATTCCAGACGAGCCTTTTGTCATTTGTTAAACCTATATTGTCTAGAAATGATTGTATGCTACGTCAATGTCTCGTGATCCACATTTGTTATGCAATCATGAAAATCCCATCCCGAACAGAGAACAAAAAAAAGCCAACTAACATGTCTACGTATACATTATAATAAAAGACATACAAGATGCCTCTGTATATTGTCGAGACAAATAATTAACAAGATTTTTTATTATTCAACTGCAACAAAATGCCCTACGATTAAAAAATGACTGCTTTATAAAAAAAATATAAAACTCCACGTACAGAAAATTCTAAGCATAACATGGTTGGAGAAAGTTGATGCGAATAAAAATATGACGGCTTCAACAATTATAAAATAGTCATAACAATAAATTTGAGTATTTTCTTGTCACAAACAAATGTGACTGGAATTTGGCAGCAAGGCACAGTATTTCCTCAAGCAAGTGGTGTGCGAGATTTGCCACGAGATCGATTCTATTCAAGAGCACTTTTAAATCGTTTTTGCTTTGGTCTGCCTTTTGTACGACTAACCTTCAGGTCGCCAATTAGAATCTCGAGGCTTATTCCTTCTTCGGTCCGATTGGAAGCAGAAGCTCTAGTAGCAAGAGTACTCCAATTCATGAGAGCATGCTTCGTCTCCTTACCCTTATTCTTCAAAATTTCCATTTTTTCTTCGAAAACCACAAGCCAAATCTACGCACTGTTGAAAATCTTGCTCCATTTCTTAAATTTCTTTGTTCTCCGCTGTCATGTGAGGATATCCATCCGCAAATTTGATACTAGAATGTGGCCTATAATCATCATTTCTCCATCTTCGTAGTATGTATCTTTCATTCACATGTTGAACACCTTTGTAAACTAAAACCTTCAATACATGAACACATAAAATACCTTTAGATTCAAACTTGCGGCAGTAGCAAGAGATACATTCCTCAATTGGCCTATAATCCACAATAAACGTATATTGCCTATGATATTCATTACACGCAATGAATATTTCCAACACCTCAAATCTCTCAATACCATCTATATCGTCTTCTCCGATACAAGCAACATCTTTGACATTGCAATTGCAAATCTTGTTAATTTCAGCTTGGAATAGCTTGTATACGTTCAACGTGTAAGCACTTGCAAATTGGCCTTCCCACCTATACTTCGAAACGGGATTCGATCTCCAATTTTTTGATTGAAAATCAGCTTCCATCTCCTTTCTTATTTTATCATTAATAGCAATTTCATATTGTTCCATAAACGTCTTCAAAGCACTTCTGCAATTCACATAACTATCAAAAAAAGCATGCATTGACTCGCTTCTTTGAGTTGACACCATACCGGCCCAACATAAATGATTCAAGTAAATAGGGACCCAATTCTCTCGTTCCGTATAGAGATCCTTAAGCCACCTATTAGTTTGTAGACCATGTTGTGAGATGAATTCAGTCCATCTTTCTTCAAATTGTACAATGCTAAGACTATTATAAATCATGAAGTAGAACTCCTTGGAGCATCTTTTATAGTCAGCAACACTTTTCAACTTTTGAGGAATCTTTTGACAAATATGCCATAAGCACAAACGGTGGACAATATGGGCAAAATTCCTCTCACGGCAATTCTGATACTCTCGCATTGATCTGTCAAAATTGCAATAGGATGAACCCCCCCATTGCCTCTACCCAATTACTGAAATACCATTTAAAGGACTCTACATTTTTATGTGTCAACAATGCGCACCCTAGCATAATAGATTAATAATGATGATTAACATCGACCACAGTCACCAAAGACATCTAATATTGGTTAATCAGATATGTAGTATCGAAGCCAACAACGTCGTGAAAATCATGATACGCAGCTATGCTACGAGGATGGATCCACATCACATTTCGGAGCCTCAAACCATCATCAATATCCATCAAATGAAAAAATCTTTGATCCCTTGTCTGCGACGTACCAAAGAGCTTATGGATGGCGTTTGCATCTCCTTCACCGAGTCTCCGGTAATTGATGTAGTTCCTACAATCGCTTGAAGTAGCTCCTAAATTTTTTGGACCTCCGGATTGGACTTCAACCAACTTTACATTTTTGCAAACTCGTATGCCTGCAATGTCATTATCTTCTAATTGTCTCTTCACCCTCATAGACAAACTTCTATGACCCGCCATTAAAGCAGACATATTTGGATCCAATTCATGATTGTGGTCTAGGTGAACAGTAGTCACCACACATTTACCAGAATCATGTCTGATAGAATTGATGTGGGCCCGACAACCTATTTTTTTTTGTATGTTTCTTACAATCCAATTTTCCAGCCCGATCACATGACATCACAATATACTTAGTTGAATTATTTCTAGAAATCACGCAAAAACCTTGTTCTTTTGCAAATGAATTTTACGCCTCATAAAGTCTTGTTGCAGAATCGAACACCATGCCCGATTTAGGACCTTCTCGAAGTAACTTATCAAAAGTATCTTCATCTGAGTCATGCATATCATCTATATGCAACGTAATCCATACGAAAGAATTAGATTTTATAAGCTAGAAAAAATATTCCAAGGAGTCAATCATCGCATACATGGAATGGAACGTGTAAATTTATTTAAAAAATATTTTCTGCATGGTATTAATGCACAATGGTATAGCAATATAAAGCAATAGAAAAAAAAAACAAGGGACATGTCTACTTTTTTTAGAGCAAATTTAGTATCAAGTTTACGTGAAATAATTTATCTACTATGTTTGAAAAATAGTACACCAACCATGCACTCACTTTTAACATTATATTGAGTAAAGAAATAATAATTTGTGGGGATCATTAATATTATTGGTGGAACTTGTAAATTTATGAAAAAAAATATGAACAATAGCAAACACAACAAAAAACATATGAACTAATTTATAATTGGTTTGTTAAATACCTTCTCGTATCATCTCGTCTTGTGAATCATGTGTATCATCTTCATGCAAATTGTCGAAATCCAAATTTAAATTCGAATCATTGTTCGGCTCATTTGCACACAATGTTTCGTCTTCATCATCGGATCCAAATATCTCATAAAATATGTTATTCGTGTTAGCCATGGACGTTGCTCTAACTCTTAAGAGGTGTAAACACTTCACTCAAATAATATAATAGAGAAACAACAAAATATATAGCAATATAAAAGTTTAATTAACAAAGCAATTTCACGCTGAATTTGGGATGATTAATATTTTAAAGGAATTGCTTTGTTAATTAAAGGAATTGCTTTGTCAATTAGCTAGTGTGAATGTATCTTGTTAATTTTTACGTCTAAGTGACTCTATGTATATATGTTACTTAAAGTAATTAAATACATGCTGCTTTATCAATTCACGCCTCATTCTTATTATAGTTAATTATGGCAAATAAATTGTATTTTTTAAATATATATAGAAAGATTATAAAGATTTGTATTTCCATAAGTTATGGATTGTGTAAATGGAAAAAATCATTTCCAACTTTTATAATGATATTTACCAAAAATATAGTAGGGGGTAATTTAGTAAGAAAATAATATTACTAATAATAAAACCGGTTTAAATAAAACCGGTCCGGTTCGGTTCAAAATTTAGGGGCATTATGTATATACATATTATGTAAGTTTATCTTTATTCTATTTGGAAATACTCCATTGTTTATTTCGAGTCAATTTGGATGCGCAAGTGCGGATGTGCCTGAGTTATAATTCAAAAAGCAAGTGTTTCATGTCATTTAAAATTGTATATCAAGAAAAATAAATTTATATTTTTCACCTTTGATTAGTTGCATGAAAAATTGAACAGTTAAAAAATTTGTATAGAGAAAATGAGTAGAATTGAAAGTTTATCATCATTTTTAACTAATATGTGATATGTTTTAAATTCTGAATTGGATACTTATTTTAGTAGGGAAAGGGTAGGACGACATCATGAGATCAAACCATAAACAAAGACTAATTACGATGACACAAGATTTGATGTGGATACAAAAAGTCGTGGAAGAAGAAATCCACTATCAAATATTGATAAATAGCCTCTCAAAACTCAGAACATCCATTCTAGTTTTCGAAATTAAACATAAATGCTAATCAGCAATAATCACTTCAAAGTTCAAACCATTAGTTTGAAGGTTAAAATTAGTTTGAACGTGACAAGATTCATAATATTGGAGTACGTAGTAATGACGAGATAGCATAATTTATTGGATATAGTCAAGAAATGACCACATGGCCCATGGGCCACTTAACCCATGCCCAATTTATGCTTCAGAATTTAACATAATATCTAAACTTTGGGCTGCCTTCATAGTTGATAAAAATTAGTATAATTCAACCCATTCACTTTTAAGCCAGATCCAAAAGTTTTATAACTGAATGTAGGATAATCCCACAATTATTTTGTGTTTCAATAATGTCATAACCTATATCCACTATAGGTCTTTTAAAATTCTGAAATGTCTTTCCATATTGTCAATTAAGTCGTTAAGCGTCCAACAACTAAGTAATTGAGTCGGGAGTTCGCATGGTGAAGTTAGATACTTTTGTTGGTTTGGATTGTAATTCCAAATACACAACAAATTCTAATAGTAAAAAAACGAGATATTGGGTCCGATGTAGGTTTACCTTTTCTTTTATGAGTATCGACAAAATAATTCGACATACCGATCTAATTCTAGTACCCATAAATTTAATTGTAAAATTTATACTTGTCTCATAGTGAAGTATTTTATCGGGGTTTGCATGATTTAATTGGTGAAAGTTGGGTCTCTGTATCTTTGATTGGGTCTATACAATTCAAATTTCAGAAAAAATTAGCCCGTGCCATTTTGACATTTTTGTAAAGAAACGGGACTTATGATCAATATATTATAACGTATATATATAATTTTGGTGTAAACAATATGCAGTATATTTCAGTGATTATTTGTTTTTTCTATTACAATTAAGAGTTGAGTAATGGATTTTCGGTTCAATTTTTAACTAAAAAATCAAATCAAATTATCCGGACAAATCAAACTGAAAAAGTCAAATTTTTTAAAATTAAAATCAAATCGAACTGAAAATTTGTAAAAACCAAAATTTCTTATATATAATATATATTCATTTACATAATCATATATAGATATATAGTACATTTTATTATTTAAATATATATTTATATAATTCGATTTTCTGCTTTGTTCGACTTTTTAAAATTCGAACCAAATTAAATAAAAAGGCAGAATTTCTTAAAAAATCGAAACAAGTTTTAAATTTCGGTTTGGATCAGTTCGATTATTCAGTTCTCAAATATTTTGCTCAATCCTAATTACAAGGTTTGAAATTTCACAAAAAAAAAATTACAGTATCATGTTTATTCATCCATCTCTTTTTCGTGAATTTTATGTGCTTGTTCATTTCTCACGTAAAATCCAATTCTCACTAGATCCCTACCTTATACCTATACACATACAAAAAAAATAGAGTTGAATTCTTCTGATATCACCTTGTCTCTGGGTTCTAATGTAGTAACAAATCTAGACCACATATTAATTAACATAGGGACTGACTCAACCTTGTAGGTAATGGTATTTTTAATTCAATTTGGAATTAGTTTAAATAAATTAATTCACTTTATCGATTTATATACGTCTGTCGGTATTACTGACAGACTCAACCCCATCGGTAATGGTATTATTAATTCAATTTCAATAAAATAAATTGGTAATACCGACAGACTCCACCCATCGGTAAATCAAAATTTAACTTATTTTGATTGAACCTAATGAACTCCACCCATCGCTAATTTGTTGGTAAACGTGAGATATGGTTTCTGACTTACCCCCTTCCTTTGAACCCTAGCATACACACATTTTTATCTCTGCACAGACATTTGCGCTGCTTCCCCGTCTCCGCCCGCACATATATATATGGTTGCAAATATACAAATATACCTATAGGAATTGGTTATACGTACAAAATAACTGTATTCGTAGTAAAAATTAACTGCATCAATAAAATTAAATTTTTGCCCCAGTCAAGATTTGAATCGCGGTCAACATTCATAAAAGGGGTAAGCATTTATTTAAGATTTTCGCGATTCAAAAACCGAAAATTAATAATAATTCTCACGATAATATACTTATATATCTATGCATATGGTACTTTTTTAATTTTGACGAGACAATATACATACGCCAGCATTTAAATAAGATGTTTTTGTTGATAGCTAGGGGGAAAGTGCAGACAATAACAATTTGCATTACCACTATATCTAACTCATATTCTAATTGCTAGTCTTTATGTATTACCCGATCTATATATGCTAATTATATGAAAGAGATAAGGACTATGCCAGACGATGCTCTAACTAAATAAAGGTTTCCATGTTTAATTTTTATAAAACGAATTTAAGAATGTTGTCTTCTTTCAATAATGCTATACAGATTAATCGTCCAATTAACGTTATCCATTCCAACTTGCTTCTTAACATAAATTTGAGATTTCGAAGGATTAATTTATTCCACAGATGTCTGAAGATCATGTGTGTACTTAACATAAATATATTTGGACTACATATATGTCTTCGAGATCAGATTCCCTTGCTGAAACAATGTGGTATTTCATGATATATTGACAACATCGAGACATTACAATTATGGATTGACCTACGAGTCAGGGATAGTTAAAGTGTACATGTTTCATAATGCATTACGTACTGTAATAAACTAGTTTCTGGACCTTTGGTTTCGATCAGTTAATGTAGTATATACAAATTGAAGTTTTCTCTGCCAACTATGTAATAAAATTACCTGTACGTAATATGTAAGAATTGGTATGTATATATTCTGATTCCCGAATGAATTGGTATTACTTTGATTCTCATAATATACAGTTATATGGCACAAGTATATTTAAATGGTTTAACACTTCAACTATTGGAGAAAGTTATTGTTTCGATTAAGTTTGGTAGATCTGCTTCTAAAAAGGATTGGATATATACCAATTCGTTATAAAATGCAAACATCAATCACCACAAATATAGTTTTACCAATCTACGCACACATATTTTGAAAAAAGGGTTAGGTTAGAGTGACAACCAACCTATTTTATGTAATTTATGAATTTAAATATTATTATATATATAAAGATATTATTGTATGCATTAAAAGGTAATATCATAGAAAAATATTGTTATAGTATGCAAAGAATTACTATTCTATTTGAAAATTAATTGACCATTCGTCAATAAGATATATAAACTAGAAATTGATTTATAATAAACAAAATAAACACAACTTTTTATTGGATCCTCTGCTAGTGAGAAATAACCATATATATGTAGAAACTTATATTTAATATTTTAATTAAACTTGAGCTATTGACATAACAGCATATTAGCTCCCACTATATATATATATATATATATATATCATATTTATAGATAGACATTACTTAATCATATATTTATATATGTGTAGGGGTGAGTCATTATGAAAACTACATTTATCGTGAAAACGTGAAAACACTGCATTGTACGTGCAAAGTTACTGAATTGGCAGTGAAATTAATTGCACTACAAATATGAAAAAAAAAATCTTATGTGATTCGAACTCAAATGTTGCATTCATCTAACAAGAAGACACATCCACAGAAATTTTTTGCTATTGAATGACTGAAAATGATTTTTTATTTTCACAATATGTAAGAGTTCTTATTTAAACCATTTCCAATATTGGTCAATTGCGGTTTCATCCATAAATCGAAAGTTTAGAAGCTAGTCTCATATTTATAATTCAAATGTGGTTGTTGAATCTCTAAATGGTGATGCTTAGGAGTCACATGTGCAAAACTTTGATGTCCAAAAGTTCAACAATTAGATATTAGCTATTGAAAAATTAGATATGATCTTTCAGGTTATAAATGATGATACTCATCAAATGTTCAAATGTCAGATGCTGAGAAGTCATGCTAATTTGTTCATACTTTTGCTTGGGCTCAAGATCACATCACGTAGGACACATAGTATTGGCCCTTATGTAAGGCCATTTGTGCAATTGGGTGCCCCAAATTTAAGGGGCCCTAAATTTTTCAAAAAATCATTTTACATTTCATATTAGATTAAAAAATTTGAAAAAAAAGTTCAATTGGTGATTGATAAAACTAAATAATGTTTCTCTAATGTTTCTATTTTATACAGAATATTATTGATAATTCCAATTAATGTATTTATAACTAAAAAGTTGATAAATTATATTAATATTCTACTATTCTCAAGAAAAGTTAAATAGGCTAGCAATTTTTGTTGGCATAATTCCTAATTAAATTTTAGTTTTGATTAAATTTCAAAATCCTAATGATTGTCGTTATGTTGTAAACCTAGTACTGCTTATGTGTTAGGGAACATTTTTCTAAGTATAGATTTTGTGGTAGAAGGTAGCAGTAAGAAGTGCACTGTTGTCAGCACATGAAGAGAAGTACTGAAGTCTTGAGCCACTGAATAGATATGGAGTGTTGCTACTGAAGAAAGACAGAGCATGACGCCAGTCATAGCTCGAACCTACTGAAGAAAATACGGAGTCAAAATACACGTTGAGTGTTTGACTTCATGTGTTGAAAAGATTTGCAGAGATCCCGCAATGCAAGAAAGAAGTATGAAGTTGTGGAGTTACGGTGGTACAACGTTGCAGACACCTAAAACGACATGACATAGTTCAAACTGGCATTATTCGAATTGCAAAATGGAGGGATTTGATTGATGATCCTTCCAACAGCATTATTCAAATCCCAAACAGTTATCAGTACTGATCCTTCAGTATTGATCATTGTTATCCGACATCTACTGATTCACTAGTAGAAGTGTCAAAAGCTATCGAAAAAGTTTTAATTTGCTATTATCGGTGTATCATCCCCCCAACACCAGTATATCTTTGTCAAAGACCAACAAATTTTATGCATTGAAAATAAGATGTTGAAAAAACTTGATTTTGACGATGGTTTCGATAATTTTGTTCCGCATAATGCTAAAAGATCTAAATTATTTCAATAAATATTTGATCCTTAATTTCTTATTTATTATACTTCATAGTTTATATTAAAGTTATTCAGTCATGCATCTTTTACTAGAAACATGTTTCTCGAAGCTTCATTTCTTAAAGGGACCTATTTTTGTTTTTCGCTAGGGCTCTCCAAATGTCAGGGTCGGCCCGGGCAATAGGTGGTACAACGATGACCTTATGATTTTTTCTCTTGTTTTACAATGTCTATTTTTTCCTATTCGATTTCCGTTAGAAATTTTTTTATGAGACTCGGTCACTGAGTCACAAGTTTATGTTTTATGGGAAATTTTAGGTTTTTCCTTTTTTCCATAATAAAATCTATGTTATTGTTTATTATTATTAATGTGCATTACACGAACACTAGTCTAATGCTAGATTAAAATTATTTAAGAAGAACAAAAATCATCTAGTCACATGAGCAAGTGGCGAAGCTAGTATATATATGGCAGCTGTCGAGCAATCACATGGTTTTACAGATTACTAATCCATCCAAGCCTTTGCAAATGGAAAATTCTGAAATATACGTGACACCAATGTATTTAATAATACTATGTTATAGTTTGTAACAATCTTAGGTAATTAAGCAACAAAAAAATGTGCTGGTTGGAGTATATAAATGACGTGTCACTTACAGATGAAAACTTAATAATATAAAGGATGATACAACTAATGCATGATTTGTTTTCCTAGATACTTTTGCTTAATAATAACTTATATTTTCCCCATACTTGTCATTGGTGTTTTAGTGACATGATGCATTAATTTTATGGAAAGCACGACGCTGCAGAGGAATCTTTGCACGAAAGAAGGTGAATTATAATAAATAAAATAAGGATTGGTATATAACCAAGTTGCTCCAAAAAGAATGGAGTTTCCCTAAATAACGCCTTTAACAAATGTACTTTTCTTCTACTTTTACCCTTTGTAGCATAGTTTCATGTCAACTACTTTTGTCGTGTGGCATCGGATCCTTATTCATGTTCTCATTGCGTTGTTTGCGGCTTAGTATCCTCTCCACATACGTGAAATAGATGCAATGCCGTGTAGATACAACTTTAGGTATTGTTTATTAGGATTTATTCTACTTCATGCCCCCACTTTTCACCATGTTTTAGAAAAAGGTCTCCTAATATTGGTAAATTGTGCTAAATGAGACAATTACATTGAAATCTTAATCTTTGGACCTCAGTGCAAATTAGATCAAAAGTTGACGCATGCACGTTGGAGATGAAGCATTTTAAATTTTGAAATTTTAAAATATTTCCTCAATTTCATTAGAATATGCTTTAAGGTTCGGACACAAATATTACAAAACAAGTAGTTTATAATATGTAGTCTCTAGCAAGGATATACTGGTGTACAGAGAGATACACAAGTATTTGCAAATTAAAGTTTTTTTAATAGCCTTTGACACTTCTACTAGTGAGTCGGTAAATATTGGATAACAATGCTCAATATTGAAAGATCGGTGCTAATTACTGTTTAGCAAATGAAAGACTATAAGAGTGAGATATTTATGAATCATACGGAAAGCTAGATCAACAAATCAGTTGAAGTAATAACTATAATGTTGCGAAATGTGATGGTTAAGCTTGCTTTACTGAAAACCTTGTTTGAGTACTTAGTCAATTTTTCACTATAGTCATTATTAAGAATCTTTTAGTAGAAGACATCTTCTGATAGTGAACACCACGAAGACTATATTGTGAAGTGTATATTTGTGTTGAGTGACTACAGTTCAATAATGTGCAATGTAAAGTACTTGACAGTTGTGTATGGAGGGGGGATCCACCAGCATTTGCAAATTAAAGAATTTTCGATAGCTTTTGACACTTCTATTAGTGAGTCAGTAGATGTCGGATAATAGTGCTCAACACTAAAGGATCAATATTGATTATTGTTTAGCAAATGGAAGGCTATAACAGTAAGATAGTTATAAGTCCTATTGAAAGTTGGATCAACAGATCAGTTGGACTAATAACTATCGTAGTGCGAAATATGTTGGTTAAACTTGTCTTACTGAAAACCTTATTCGAATACTTAGCCATTTTTCAACTTTAGTGAGTATTATGAATATTTTAGTAGAAGATGTGTTCTGAAAGTTAACAAAAAGACTATGCTGTGAAATGTATATTTGTGTTGGGTGATAACAGTTAAATAATGTGCAATGTAAAATACTGAATAATATAGAACATAGGTTTGATCGTTCTCAACTACGAACAAATTATTCATAAGAATAATTTGCTCATTTCCAAGCTTAGAATATTAAAATGAAATGCCTATAGGATTAAGGGAATGTTGGTTGATTTCTTGAGGTATAATAGATAATAGACTCAGAGAAATCACTTAAAGATTGAATACTTATTTCTTCGAAATTGCTTTTATCTTTTTGAGCACTTGAATGCTTTAGATTTAGATGTGCGGTGTTTAAGTTGCTCGCCATCTTAAAAGGACGGGTTCACTGGGTATTTATAGGCTGAATTTGAATTGTGCCGTTGAAAGGAGCACCAATCAAATCCCTCAATTTATCTTTCTTCAGCATTAAATACCTAGTGCTTCTTTAGCATGTTCTGTCTTTCTCAACATTGTATACCTCACATATCTTCAGTGGCTACATGTTTTAGTACTTATCTTCATGTGCTGACGACAGTATGTATTTTCTTAATGTTGATCTTCTATTGTTAAACCTATACTTAGTCAAAATGATTCTAACATGTTTGGAATCTATGAGAATAAATCAATTTTGAACATGTTTGATTTGGAAAATTGTTAATGGATGAATAGGATACTGTAGTGGGCAAAATTTATATTAACCTAAATAATTAAATTTATACAGCCCAACGGGTTTGCCCAATCAAGCGGCCCATACCATTTACATATAAAAAACTCACAGTAAGGCCCACACATGTGGGATTGATAGGACTAAATTATTGCTAGGAATTATAAGTCGAATTTAGTTTTAAATGAACAAAATATGTACTTAATAGGTGTTTATGGGCATGAAATGGGAAGAATCAGGAATTGAGGTCCAAGGATTAGGAGAGGCAGGAAATGCACAAGGAAATGAAATAATGAAGCAGAAAATTGAAGTTCTTTCACTAGCTGCCCAACCTGAATTGGTCGCGCTACAGGACAAAGATGTCCTTCTCCAACATTAATGAGTGGTCTCCCTCAGCTGCAAGGGAATGCAAATGTGTCATTAAAGAAGAGGGGAAAAACAAAATACCTAGTTGAAGGAAATAAAGAAGAGAGAGAAAGAGATCAATTCATTCACTAGCTAGCGACACTTCACACTCATGCACTCTCACTGAAAAGGAGGAATTGAAGAAAATCTTTTGGGGAAGCTCACCTCTCTACCACAATGGGATAGAGGAAGATGAAGAAAACTTGTCTCATCATTATTGCTTGTTTTTTAATTCCGTTACTGTTCATTTGCTTCTTTAAGAACTCTTCACTGTAACATTAGTTTTCTTGAAAAAAGACTATTTTTTAGCTTGTCATTATTTTGAACTTTGGGTCTGCTGCATTACTATTGAACTTTTGTTGGATCCAGTCTTTGTTCATTTTGAACTTCATTTAGAAGGTATTTTCAGTTTTAAGCTAAGAGGAAAAAAAACATGCTTATTTTCATTCAAAAAAAATACCTGAATATTTTAGGTCTAGTAGGAGAATGTCTGTCTTTGTTTCCCTGTTGAGTGCAGCTTCAGTTCCTGGTTGGCAATGTTTCGTAGTTTTTTCCTTATGCATTTTGAAGGTAGTTTGTTGTCACTTTCACATTTAAGTTCTTTGGCTAATTTTCTACATTATGTTAGTTTATTTTTTCCTATTTGGAACCTGAAAGCTTGCTGCATATTTTTAGTTTTTTAAAAGCCTAAGTTGTTGGCAACTCAAAATAGAAAGTAAACTAGTTTTTTTTTCCTAGCATAGTTTGTTGAGTTTTATTCTAGTCTAATCAATTTGGTTGTCAGTCCTATGGTCAGTTGTTGCTTTTTATTAACCTTGTCAATTCCAAGCATTGTTTTAAAAATGAACATGTTCAATTCTCGAATTTTCTGAACTCATTAGTAACTATAGTGACATCTCTAAGACCTTCACGTAGCCCAGTTTACTCGTCGATTTCTAAGCTGCCTAGTTTACTCACATGCATCTCATCTTTTTAGTTTGTTGATTTCAATTCAGTTTGTAGATTGTTTCACACACTCTTGAGTTAATCCAATTTCTGTATTTTCTATCCATTTTAATGGAATTAGGCGTGGCAGCATCGCTAAACATTTTTAGGTTGTAGGAAGCATTTAACAAAATTATCATTCCTTGTAGGTTCGACACCCCCTTGCCTCATACTAACTTAAAAGTATTTTGGAAAGTGGAAAATATAAATTTTATTGATAGAATGATTTTGTTCTTTTCCAACGACGAATTAAATTTAGCTTCTATCAGGAATACACAGATTCATCATGTGAAGTCCTAGAAGAGATGACTACTTGATGACTAATTCCGTCAAAAGGGAGTTGTTAGAGACTCGTTCTGAGAGAATGTGAGCATATATGGTTGAAACGCGCGTTACTTCCTAAGAAACCCTAGTTGCCTCATACTCGTCATATATGTATTTGACCCATTTAGGTCAATTGATTCACCCACAATCACTCATATTCACCTCCACTCTCACACATTCTCTTACTCTCGCTTTCCCCCACTATTTTTTACTTCTGCGCTCCCAACTTCCTAGAGTTTCTATCGCCCGACTGGCCTGGACGGTTGCCGCTCATTTCACTACCGTGATCTATGTTGCTTGATCCAGTAAACTAGAACAACTCGATTGACTGAATAAACCATTTATTATTGCTTTATTTATTACCATTCATTACTTTTACGCATTATGTGGTGGGATTGTATACTGAAAGCAAACATTTTCTGCTTGTATACAATGAACTTAGTATTCACTATTTAATCTCCTATCTGAAATTTTCACATTTGCCCACTAATTTGTCCTCATATCCCGTGGAAAAGTAAATCACATGGTGTTTTGTAGATTACATAAGATCGTGTCATTGAATTTACCTTACAATAAATAAAACACAAATCACAGCTGATACAAATTTTGATACGAGTTGTTGTTTTAGGTTGCATTATATCAAGAAGTAGTTTATGTTGACTACTTGAATATATTGGTAAGTCTTACATATTAATAGGATCACAATGAGATGTATTGTGCTATCTGACTTAAGTTAATAATTAAAGATTTTGGTGGGTTAACATAATCTGAATCTCAATAAGGTTTCAGGTGTGTATGCGAGTTAGTATGTCACTTCGACCTACCATATTTAGAGTTTTTACGACAACTTAATACCATCGTTTATTGGATGGCAACAGCTTGTATATTGCATCTGAAATTATGTCTTGGGTCCCATATCTATATAGGATGATGACATCCCCTTAATAAGCTCAAAGGGAATTGATTAATTTCAAGTAAAATAATAAGATTGAGTGGTACTGTTTAAGGAATTAATAAGTAATTAATTATTTAAGAGCTTCTAGAGACTTTAATTAATTAATAGATGTTTGATGTTTTATATATGGGTGTACAATAAGTCTAATACGAGCTCCAACTTATAAATGGGTAAGTCAATATTAATTCTCTTGTGGAATGAATTCATATTAATGAATTAATTTATGTTCGGAGCTAAACATAAAATAATTAATTCATTAGAGGCTCAACTTTATTTCTTGTATCTGGTCCTTGAGGTGGCCCACATGACTCTTAGCCTAAGGAGATTCCTTGACCTAACCTTAGCAGGCTTTTAGCCCACTTAAGCTTTATAAATATAGCTATGTCCCTACTAGGTTTATATACTTCACACATTTTAAGAAAATGAGACAAAAACCTATATATAGAGAGAGAGAGAGAGAATGTGGTAGCTAGAGCAAAGGCGGGATCTTGAGCGAATTTCTCATAGGACGTTGTACATCAGATATTGAGATCTTGCATGGGATACACCCTAGAAAACCATGAACTGGAGTAAATTCTCATAGTAAACAACTACTAGTAGTTTTTATGGAACTACCATATCTCTCTATATAGAATTCCGCTTGAGGCAAAAACATCAGTAATGGAAAGCTCTTTTGAAGATGCATAAGTCGTATTTTTGAGCACAAGTCGAAAGAAAATCTTTTGAGGGGTCAAACGGGGAGTTGAAGTTGGCTTACATGTTCATTGACAATTTTATGATCCCTACGAATTCTTCAGGTATTTCTAAACCCATCTGTGCAATTTTTAAGTTAACAACAGCATGCTAGAAATTTAATTGATTCATAGTGGATTAAAATAATTTGAGAAACGATCATTGAAAAAATCAAATGTTAAGTCAAGTTAGCATTAATACATTATTTATGTTCATTACATTGATTATTCTCAACTGCCTTACTGATTTGAGCATGTGAGGTCTTTCCATTGACCCTTTCCACTGGTGCTCCAGTGAGAGCTCTAGCATTACTTGTGATATCAGGTTGCTAGTGTTTGTTTCATAGGACGTTTACAACTTTCATTCCGTAATTATTGTATTCATCCTCCATAGATATTAGACCCAGTTCCATCCATGTCGATGATTAGGTGTACAAGACAAAAAATACAAAATACCGAGCAAACATATCTTTAAGTTTGTATTAATTTTTGTTTTACTACATTTCTATCATATTTTCTTATTCCTCTAAAGTTTTATATTTTATATACTTGTTCTCATTAAGAGAATTCTTTACAATTTTATTTTATTTTACCATCATTTGTAAAAGAGTTGTATAGTCTTTAGTATAGGGATTGGATGGTGAACAAAATTTGTTCATCGAAGCTATCAAAATAGATCCAAAATGGGTCGGCCTGATGGTTTAGCCTAGTCCATCCTCGTTTAGGGCTGGGTTGTGCTCTATATGTATATATGTACATAAGGGCCATAAAAAAAAACAATATTTTCTGACCCTACCCGACGGGCTGGGCGGGCCACTGGCCAAAATAATTATGTTAGTATAAATAGTAGGGGGTGTAATGTTTATTAATGTGGTCATGGATTTGATTCTCATGAATAATATCTTGCAATTGGGTTTAATTTTGGCTCAATTTTAGTTGGTTTAGGCTCTGACTCCGGGACAAAATAAATATGGGTTGTGTGCATAAATTAAAAAAAAACAAAAAACAAATATATAATGTTCTTTATAATCATTAATAAGGGACTAAGTTTAAGATACTCGATTTTGGTTCATGTTTAGGGCCCAAAAAAATGAACTCGATCTGAACTGAAAGCTAAAAAAGTAAATATATGATTTTAGTTGTAAACCATTAATAAAAGGCATTGTTCTTAAATTTTGTATATGACTCATATTTTCGTTGCTCCTTCCATGATAATAATTATGTATATATGGAATATAAAAGGTTGAAGGTAACTTTAACTATATTTATACGCAACTACACGACACATATAAATAAAAGAATTTTTTTTTTCTGAAAACGAATGATTAAAATCGAACCATAAAAAATGTATAGCAATCAAATCAAAGACGTAAAGGTTTGAATGTTCTATTCTTTAACATGTTATATTATCGTTTTATTTTTTAAGAGTCAATGTCATGTGTAATTTTAAACACTATATGATTATAATATAAACACATATGAAACTAAGATACAAGAAAAATAGTGCTGAATAAAATAATTAGATAGATTAATGAGATAAATTAAGCATTTACTCGATTAAGTAATTGAATAAAAGAATTCAACGGGACGAAAATAGAAGATGTGGAGTGACATGTTGATGTGGTCCATACCATAATGTTAACAGAAGTCCCAAAATGGCTCAATATATTATCTAACTATGTAGCTTCCAACACTTGTGAAAGAAACAAAAAGACCAGGATGCGTCAAATCACTCATGCATCAGCTCCAAGTCAAGATTCTAAAATCCAACTCACCATTTTAATCTTGTATTATTTCTTGGTGAATGGTTTATGATTTTAGTTATCATCTTTTAACAATCTAAAGTTACTATATGGATGTAATATGTACTTCCTCTGAAATGTGACTTGAAAGTGGTCTGCTAGATGTCAACAATTTTGATACTGCAATTTTAAGTGGATTAGAAATGTATCAAATAAATTCTTCTTACCTTCGAAAGTTTTAATGGGTCAGAAGTGTTATCAAAAGTACGTTAAACCAGTTATGGCCGTTAAAAAATGTGCCAAGCTAATTCTACAAAACTTCCGTTATTTCTAGATTTACAATTTCGGTTGGGTTATAATTGTATAAAACTAGTTTTCGCGATTTAAAATTGTTCATATAAGTGAGTCAAACTAGTTTCGTTGTGTCACAAGTGTGTCAAGTCAATTCCGTCAACTTTTGACAGTTTTAATGGGTTACAAAAAAGTGTTAGTTCTTATAAGTAAAAGTGATTGAATCAGATCCAAGTCAGGTTTGGGACAAATTCAAGGATTGTTGGGGCCTGCGCGTACTATTCATGCATGTTATACGAGTGTGCCTCACAATATATAGCCTGAACTTTCAACAATTTTCAATTTGTAACATTGTAAACAGTTTAAATATTTTTGCATCTTATCTGAGTTTAAATATTTTTGCACAAAAATCTATTTTAAAAGGTATTTGTGAAACACTACAAATATTACGAGTGTATATTCACATTATCCTTCATCTTTTGTAGAGTTTTAATGTATCAAAGAAGTGTATGTCAGTCCTTGAAAAATAAAGTTGTGCGAAGATGAATGTTCACCACAAAAGTGAAGTTTACTGACGGATTTTCCGATAGATTAGTATCCTCCCGTACATACAGACTGTCGGCGGTGAATTTCTCTGACAGACTCTTCGACAAATGTTTGCGCGAAGTCTACGCGCCAAAATCATCATCGAACCTACCGATGGATAAGTATGTAGGTAACAGCAAAAAAAAGTTTACATAGATTTATTTAAAATAAAAAAATAATAAGTTTACCAACGGTCCGTCGTCCATCGGTATTACTAATGGACGCTTGCCGTCGGCATACCATTAATTTGTAAAAAAAATAAAAATAAAATATTAAGTTAACCGACAGATGTTGGTCGTTGGTGATCCGCCGGTATACTTTAAATTTGGCCGATTTATTTACCATAGTTTCACGATATCATTTACTCTCTCTCTCTCTCTCTCTCTCTCTCTCTCTCTCTCTCTCTCGTTGAATCCTAAAAGCTCTGCCGCCGCCTGTCTCCTCTCGTCGTACCACTACATTTCTCCTCCCGCCACACGCCGTCCCGCGACCTCCCTCCTCTCGTCGTCCCACCTCCTCTCTTCTCCCACCGCACGTTGTCCCTCTGTTCCCCTCATCTCACTGTCCCGCCATCTCTCTCCATCTGCTGCATGCTGTCCCGCCGCCTCCCACTATCTCATTTCCCAAAAGCTCACTTTTACCGCCGCATCCTTTCTTTCGCTGCAGCCGTCTCTATCCTCTCGCTGCAGCAGCCTCCCTCCTTCCGCCTGCTACCTCCCCCTATCTCCTCTCCCAAAAGCTCTCTCGCCGCCGCCGCCTCCGTCCTCTTGCAGCACGCCGTCTTGCCGCCTCCCTTCTTCCGCCATACGTCGTCCTGCACGCCGTCCCTCCGTCTCCCGCAGTCTTAGCGGTCTTTGTCACAGATTGTGGGCCGTTTTAGTACTATGGGCAAGTAGATACTTGTCTCAATTCATGCTACTTGTTAATGTTAAATGTTATAAAATTGTGAAAACATATATATTATGTCCTAAATCTTTATTTTCTTCGTTTTTCTGTGTGATTGATAGTTTGGATTTTATGCTGGTTCTATACGTCATGTGAATTTCTAGCCATCTTATTGAGTTTGTTGTGAGTTAATAATATGGAGCAGATTTAAGTTTTGATTGTTATGAGTTTGTTGTGACCTTGTGTAAAGTTGAATTTTAGATAATATGTATCAGGTTTAAGTTTAGATCGATAATATGTAGTCATTTTAAGTTTAGATTTAAGTTTGTTGTGAGTATGTGTAAGGTTTGATTGTTATCTTTTTGTAGTTTAGCAATTTAGAGCTAAATTATTATGTGTTTAGAGTTAAATATTATGTGTTTGTTGATGTTTGGTGTTTCAGCCTTTTGCTTTGTAGGCTGCTAGTTTTTTTTAGCATATCTTAAATTTTTAAGATGGACCTTCTATTAACATAGCCAACATTGGTGGCTATGATGATGTGGTTGAGAAGCCCCGATCTGAGAAGCCCCCACCTGTGTTGAAGCCACCTTCTCTTCTAAGAAGAATGATTGTCTTCTACGAAGTCAGAGAAAAAGTGGTTGTGATAAAGAGCATAAAATATTGGGGATTGACCTAATAGTAAGCATGAAATTTGATTGTGTTTTTTTTTTCCTGTGATTAAGTTTAGTGATTGGATGCTAACAAATTATCTCTTTGTCAGGATAATTCATTGCTGTAGAAAATATGAAGTAATTCCAAAGAGTCAAATCAAGAGGAAGAGTTGGAGGCAAAGAAGCAGAAGAAGAATGATGATGAGAATAGTACATAATTTGTTAGCCGAAATCCTCGAATACAAGGAACAATTTATAAGCTTTTTAATAGAACGCTTTGTAGGAAAGTTTCTTAACCCAACGTACTAATAACAAATTTATAGATATGTTCTTTATATTCATAGATTTCAAAAATTTAGAAACTTACAACTTATCAGAATTGAACTTGATTTTGTTTGAACAAGTACTTTGTTGGTTTATCTATTGCTGTTTTACATCTGTTGGTTTATTATTTTGTTGATTTGTTGAAAACATAGGTCATAAGTAGATAAACAAACAAACAAATGAAACAAAAATTGAAATCTACAAATAATAACAGATTACCGACGAAAAAAAGAGAGTTGAAATCAAAAAAAATCCGTCGAAATCAACAATAGAGACCTACCTATCGGTAATCGACAATAAACACTGTCCGACGTTAGTTGTTGGTAAAAACAATTACCGACAAAAAAGTTCATCAATAAATTTTGCATTTTTTGTAATGATTAATGTGCTCTCATATTAACGACATTACTAGCAAGTAAACGCCAAAATTCGATATTCACATAGTCGAAGTTCAAAGTTCGGACTTTGGAGGCTATTTAAACTAATTATTCAATAAATTAAAGAACAACAAAAAGTCCATAGAATAATCTAAAGGGTGCTGCTATTTGCACTTTCTCCTTTTCTTTTAGGAAGAAATAATGGATCGAACAAGTTGCTTGGGTCACGTGACGAGTCACACGTGAATCAAGAGAGAACTTTTCCCAAATTCAAAAGCAGCAAGAAGTAATTAACGTGACTTATCCCCTCAAAAGAAAAAAGGAAAAATTAGTAAATAATCCATCTCTTGCATTCCATGTCAGCGCAGCAGCACGTGTCCACCATGCAGTAGTCAGGCGCCACGTAACGCGTCCGAGCACAGTGTGCTGCCTGCCAGCTGGCATTATCCGCATGCCGCCACGTGGCGCTTCGCTCCGCAGGGGCCGCTTTTATGTACTGTAGATAGATTTCTTGCTCCTAATCTACATTTTGTTTGTTTTCACGACAACAAGAGACAAAGCCTGCATGGATTGGCTCTAAATCTTCAAGACTACTCTTTATTCTTCTTCTTTTATAAATACTATTGGCTATTATAACCGACTAATATTTTTTCTCAGAGTCATGAGATTCAAATGATTTGATTCTGTGTGTTGGGATTAATTTCGTCAACAAATGGAGAAATTATTTTATGCTCTAAACACATCATGAGACAATATGAATTGTTGTGTCTAACCAATAATTTTTAGAAATAGAATGTTAATGAGCCCATATTTAGGTTCACATTAAAACTAACATTTCATTTGTTAGCAAACTATTGATTAGACATACTAACTTATTGTCACGTAGTATATCTAGACTATGATAATTTTTCTCCAAAAAATGTATTATTGTAATAATTGGTGGAATACTAGTGTGTAAGAAAAGAAAGAAAAAAAATATGCTTGTTTTTATGTAATGGATAAAAATGGAAATTTTATAGGAAAGAGGGGAGTATATACATATAAGAACTAGAATATTTGTTGGTTAGTTGATTTACAAAGGCCGAAAATGTCAACTTTGATTTGTGTAACATCAGCTCAAATACAAAGTCACATCACCGTGATTTAATTAAAATTTAATAGATTCTTAAATGGACAAGGAAAGTTTCTTATCACACGGTCTAACATGTTTTAGCCTGTTAGATGATTTTCAGTTATGTTTCATGTCACTGTCCGAACATCTATTTAAATTGTTTTGAAATATAGAATATATTTGTATATAATGACTGTATGGCTGGTCATGTAGAAAAACGACCGCATTCATTATTATTAATTGAGCAAAATCGCGTACTATGATATTTTATAAGCCATATAATTGATGTATCCGATTGCATATTATATTTGTTTTAATTCAATTTTAATTATAATTATTAAATTTTGATTGAAAATTAGTTAATGTTAATTAAAATAGAGGTTATGTGTACCAATATATATCATGCATTTTCTTTCTTTCTCTGTTTTCTGTTTTTCATATATTATAAGAATAGGAGACGACTATTATAAAATATATACTTTTTTTTGTATCTCTTCAAGAATATTTTCCTTGATATAACATTTTGTAGTGGAAATATTTTTCTTGAAAAAGGCAGTCATCTCCTTTTTCAGAAAGCAGTAGCCATTTCTGAGAACCAAAAGAAGAAACTACCAAACACCAAAAAGCATATCTTTTAAAGCTAGAATTACTATATCTGTAATCCCTATTTCTATTTCTCTGTAATTGATAAATATATACTAATAAGAATTACAGATAATATAATTTTTTTATTTAATGTATAAGTAATAATCTTTATTTAACAATTAAATAGATCCAATTAATTGGGATTTGTAATTTGTTCCGAATTGAAGGAGAGAAGAGAGGCTGCCTTGTTTGGCACGTCTTTTTCTTTTTGAGCTCTATAAATAAATACGTTGCCTTTTCACCTCCTCCTCTCCTTCTCCTTTCTGTCTCTGTCTCCTCTCTCCTTTTCAGTTTTCTGTTGCTCTATATTTCCTTTTCCTAGGGTTTCTTCTAAACCTACCGTCGTTTGTTTTGAGGTTGATTTCCCCCATCTCTCTCCTCATTTCTTTCGGAACCACCCTCGTTTTCTGCGTTTTCACCCTTTTTATCTTACTCATTTTTTCTCTCTTGAAAATCCCATCTCACTTTTTCTTGTTTTTGACGGAGATTCCTTGATGTTGATGATCTTTCAGGACGCCGATTTGATTCATCCATTGCCGTTCTGTTAATTTCAGAGAGGCATCAGGTATGTGGTCCTTATTATTCATTCATTTATTTTATTTATTTTGTTGGTAAACGTTTATTACCTATTCATAGTAACGACGATTAATGTATGTGTGCGTGTGTTTCTACGCAATGTCCTAACCCGTCGTTGCATCTTGTAAGGTCTTTAAATTAATCTGGAATTCTTTTTTTTCCGTTAACTGACGATCTAATCGTGTGAAGCTTATTATCTTTTTTGATTATTTCATGTTGCAAAAGGTAACAAAAAATGCTAAAAATCGAGTCTTTATCACATTTTCTACATGGGTTATCGCCGAATTTCATTTCTGGTTGGCTGGTTCCAGCCATTTTGTGTATTTTCTGTGGAGAGGTCTGCGAACGTGTGTGTGTTTATGGGAGTTTCTTGATTTTGACAGAAACCATTATTTTTAGTCCTTTCCGTTTGTCTGTTGATTGTGGGAGCATGATCTTGTCGGTTGCTGTTAGATGTGGAGATATTAATTTGTTCATGTGTCTTAATCAATCGGTTATCTTTCCATTGAGATTATGAGGAATAATTTAAGTTTTGGTTTTGCTTATTTACGTGTTAATCAATGCCATCCACAAAAACAGTATCGTTATCTATGTGGTTTTCAAGTCAAGGCGCCGTTTGGAGGCCCATGGGGCCGAATGCACGTCTCTGACGCCGATCTTGAAAACCCGTTTCAACTTCTAATGATGATCTTATTAATTATTACATGTTTGCATAATATTGGTAATATACATATGATCACAGTTAAGTACATTTGAAGTCTCAACTTCCTATAAATTGCTAGAATAGACAATCTTTCTATTCAAAACTCTTTTTTTTTTTTTGTCTTTTGTCATTTTGCTTATGGACCTGGATGGATAAGTTTTTGGTTCTTTGATCACACTGTAAATTATGAATATTTTTATGTGTACTTGAGTTCTTTCTTTAATAGTGTTAGGTTGTTGAAAGTTTTCGATCCTCTTATGTTATTTTGTTTCATGTATGAAGTTTTTGTTGAAGGAGTGTTATAAAATGATATGTTAGGAATATGTTTATATTGATGTACCTAAAATGTCCCGATAGAGCGGTGGTGAGTGGGATGCATTTAATGTTTCTTTTAGTATAAAACTATAGGTTTGAGCAGGAGGTGACTAGACTAGTCATGGAAATTAATAATATGTGGCAATGCATAAATGTGTAAGGAGATGGCTTAAGAGGCCGTCCATGTGGTTTTGAAAACATTTGCCAGTTAAAGTTTAGTATGCTTGAAATCTCTCTCATCGGTGGTGGGGTCCTCAGAAATTTATATATGTTAAGGTAGTTGTTAAGTCATGTTCTTAGACTAAGAAGATATGGCACTTGAATATTATATACGGTTTCCTTTAATTATTATTATTGTTACTCTATTTGTTTTTTTTGTTTTTTTTTCTAAGATCCGTGGCGTTAAATATATTTCTACTGCGACAAAATGCAGCTAACTGATGGTTAACATGATTCATGTGATTGGCATGGGTGGTTATCAGTTGGTGTCATTTAAATATTTAATGTTTGTCCTCTTTTACAGAGATCTTATTGTTGTCTAAAAAGGATACCCGGACATTGTTGTTGTTGTTGTTGTTTTTTTGGGTATTTGTGGCAGTTGTATCCTAAGTATTCAAATATATCATGGTTTTTGTATTGCGTTGAACTTTGGAAGCTTTTCTCTTAGGTTTTTATTTTTTTTTATTCAGCCTCTCATTAAACCCAATAAGTATTAATATTAAGAAATCAAGATGCTGAAAATTGATGCTATATCAATTTGTATGACCACTTCGGCCCTGTGCTTTTTTCATGTACGTGGCGAAGATTCTAATTTATCTACGTAGTGAAATGCACTAGAAGAATGTAGCAATCCATTTAGTTACAGAATCCATTTATTGGTTTCACTAGGTCTAAAATCTTCAATATTATTGCGGAAAGAAAATATTGATGAATTCTGTAACTCCCTTTTTTGAGACCGCTTCACAAAGGGGGATGCACCCACTGGTTTCACTAGGTCTAAAATCTTCAATATCATTACGGAAATAAAATATTGACGAAATCATGTAACTGCCCCTATTCTTTCACATGTGAATAAGTGTCTCCGGTGCGTTTAAATTTCTGCCGTGACGTATCTAATTACGCATTTTCTGGTCACTTTGTAGCTCCACGACTAATTTTTGCTAAGTTTTGCGAACTTTAACGTAAGAATTAATAGCTCGGCCACTTTATGTATCGGCAGTGTTTGTATTATTCTATTTTGGTGTAATAATTTAACTTTTCTTTGCCTCTATAAAAAACGGGTGAATGCATTGTTAAAACATGCATTTTAGATCTAAGGCAAACTGCAGCAAGGAAGAGAAGTTTCTGGTCAGCTCATACATTAGCAGCAATACAGCTGCTATTGTAATCCGAAGGGTTTTATTTTTTATTTTTTTATTTCCTATTAATATTATTAGTGTAGTTTGATGGTTCTGGCAGTAATAGTGTGAGTGGTTTCTAGATAGCTATGTGATTATACTTGACACTAGGTTAGCTTGTATAGCAATGATTTCTATATTTTCGTCGGATCTGGTGATACACTTATGGAATATTTGTTTCTCTATTAGTTTTATTCATCTAATAACTTCATTGAGGATCTTTTTCAGTGCACAATTTTTAAAGGATGTCGGGGTGTTCCATGTAACTACCGTTACTAATTAGCTCACATTTTTTCTCATTTCAGGACAACAGTCAAGTCAAGTGGTGAATTGACTGTCTGCCTGGTGTGAGTGAATAGAGGTTCTGAGATGAGGTATATTACGTTCAAGAAATTGTTTTCATGGGGATTTTGTTTCTTAAAGTCTATTACTTAATCGTTGCAATATCACCAGATTGTGCAAAGTCTCAATTTAATGGACTTTTTCCCAAGCAGCAGTTGCAAAAAGACATTAAAAAGGTGGTTTTTCATAGATAAGAGGGTCGGATAGAAAGATTTGTCATACATTCCAAGTTTAGCATTTGATCATCAATAAAAAAGCATTGTATTAAAGAGTCACCTAGTCCCGATGGATTTGAAGTCGACAAAAGCTTCTCCGGTTCTTGCGGATCCTGCACCTATAAACAAATCTAGACTGGGGATCCATTCTAGTCTCTTGCCTTGCTCACAACCTGGGCCGTCTTTCTCCACTGCCATCTCACCAATTCCCAGGAAAAAGCCAGGAAAGCTCGATGATGTCTGTTCCAATGGCTGGCTTGATGCTATGAAATCATCTTCCCCCCCTCGCAAGAAAGTTCTCAAGGATTTTAACTTTGCTGATTTAGTTCCAGATGATGGAGAAACTGCATACGAGTCTTGGAAGGTAAACTTCATTTTTTTTTCAAGTTACTAATAGGCTAATACCATGGCGGCATGATAATGTTAACAATTACTATTTTTTTGACAACAATTCTCAATAGCGTCATCTTTGTCTTGACCTTGCAGATCAGGTACCCATCAGCACTCAATTCCTTCCGGACAATAAGTACTCGTGCGAGGAATAGGAAGATAGTCGTGTTTTTGGATTATGACGGCACACTTTCCCCCATTGTTGACAACCCTGATCGAGCTTTTATGTCTAATGATGTGAGAAGAAACTTGGCATTTTATATCTGTTTTACAATACCAAGTTTATGTTTTATCATATAATAAAAGTGACATGTTTTTCAGATGCGGTCTGCAGTAAGGAGTGTCGCGAAGCATTTTCCAACAGCCGTCATCAGCGGAAGAAGCCGTGACAAGGTAGATATACAAATTTGTATGTAAAAACTCTGAACAGTTTATATCTTATGATTTCACAAATAGAATTGTTGATGTCTTCTGACTAAACATCACTCTAATTTAATGCGATCCTTTTAAAGGTCTTTCAACTGGTAGGACTAACCGAACTGTACTATGCCGGTAGTCATGGAATGGACATCATATTCCCGGGCAGAGACATGGTGTCGAGAAACAATATAAATTGTGTAAAGTCAACTGACAAGGAGGTAATTTGTCATTTTAGCATGAACAGAATTGCATCTTTCCTATCTCATATCCCCTTTTTTGCCTTCTATTCGTTTTATTTTGTGCAGGGAAAGGAGGTTAATCTATTCCAGCCTGCTAGGGAATTTTTACCTATGATTGATGAGGTGCCTGACTTTGTGCTTTGGGACAAAGCCATAGGGAGAAACATCTTTTAAGAATTGTTAGTGATCTTGTTTGTTGATTTTTTGTTGCAGGTTTTTGCAAAACTTGTTGAGACTTGTAAAGACATAAAAGGCGCAAAAGTGGAGAACCATAAATTTTGCGCCTCTGTACATTATCGCAATGTGGATCAGGAGGTGGGCATTGATGCTGTGCTATCTCCTTTGAGATTATATTGTATGACAAAAATTTCTGTTGTTACTGAGTTTGTTAATAATATTTGTTTGTTTTCATTCTGAATTCCAGAATTGGCATATAATTGCACAATCTGTTCATGACATTCTGAAAGATTATCCTCGACTGCGACTAACTCATGGACGAAAGGTAACACATTCAAGATTCCATAATCATCCATACACATGCATTCACCTGGAGATCAAAGTGTTCTTATGTAGTTTTACTGTTTGTGTTTTGCTCTGTATAGGTTTTAGAGATTCGTCCTGTTATTAACTGGGATAAGGGAAAAGCAGTTGAGTTTCTTCTTGAATCTCTAGGTCAGTTAAATTCAAGATAATAGACACACACACACACACACACACACACACACACACATATATATATATATATAATATATATAAGGTGTGATTCAAATAAAAATTTCTTATCGTGACAACTATGAGAATTCTTGCACTGAACCTATAAAGTAATTATACGGAACCTAGTATTTCGCAATATTTGCCAGGTGCACGAGTCTCGCGATTCGCACGATTAGAAGTTTTTATTTGAACCACTCCCTATATATATAGTATTAGTGATTGCCACATGATTTGTGTATTGAGTAACGAAACATGACATTGCAGGGTTTAGCAACTGTGATGATGTGCTCCCCATTTATATCGGAGATGACAGAACTGATGAAGATGCATTCAAGGTATGAAGAACACACATGCACGCACACGTCGGCATTGTATCCTGTTCTAGAAACTAAGTTGCTTCTTTCTGTAGGTTTTGAAGAAGAGGAATTGTGGCTACGGAATCCTTGTATCTGCTGTCACAAAAGAGAGCAATGCTTTCTTTTCTCTCAAGGACACCTCCGAGGTATGAATTCAGATCAATATATTCCTCATCGTTTCCATTCTTGGATCTGAGTTTCTGAAACACGAACTTGGAAAATCTCGCGCAGGTTCAAGATTTCCTTGAATCGCTGGTGAAAATGGCACAAGGTGATGCAAGGAAAAATGGAAGGAGTGGGAAATCATCTGAATACGACACTAAAAAACATTAGGCCTTCCATATTCTACAGCAAAGTGGAGGGTGTTGAGCATTTGGTTTCTGCTAATATAAGTCGGGTTTTTTCATTTGTAATCTATTATTGCATTCAATAATTTTGTCTCACTGTATTGTAAAGCTTTAATCCTATTCTATTTATTATTTTTCCGTGACGAATGAGGGGGCTTTTCCTACCTCCTTTACCTACCAATACTGCCATTACAATTTGATAATTGTACAAAAAATTGTTGCAATATATCATTCGGTAGTGGAAATTGGACTATTGGTACCTTAGTTTGGAAGGCATTCACATTTCCTATGATAATTAGTTAATGGGTACTCATATCTGTTGAGGTTTTGAACAAATTGAAGTACTTGTACTTGTACTTGGAATTCTTCTGCATCCAAATCGAACCAGCTAATGTAATGTAGCTTGAGATTCTTGTTTGTTAAGCTGGTGATATAATCAGACTACTGTATATAACTACCTTCTTGGAGAATTCTAGGATCAGTGAAGTCTTTCAACTAGTTGATGGGATTAAGAAAACGACATCCTTCTTGATTCAATAACCTTTGAGATTCTTATCCATTCTGTCACAATTATGATGAAATAGACATCAATATTACACAACAGACAAAATCCGAACTTATGTTAGCCCCTCATTATTGTGATTATTATATGATTTTTTTTCTGACGTAATTGTAACTAGGAGATCATTTTTATCCACTCCACACCCCCATTATTGTGGACTGAGCAAGTAAAAATATTATGTAGGCAAATTGTTAAGTTCCATTTATATGGGCACGGGCCCAAAAAACATTCCTACCTATTTAAGCCCAATAACATACTCATACTTTGTCAAGATGAGCCCGAAAGGGCATAATCGTAAATTCCAATTAGCCATGTGGTCTTCTTCGTCTCCGCAGTAGATGCTTAGCTTTAAGCATTCCTTTTTTGGGTCTTCCTCAAATCTTCATTTTGGATTACGTTCTTTTCAAGTTAATCTTTCTTCTTCATTTGAATTCGCATCAAATCTTCATACCGGATATAGGGCAATCCCACTATTCGTCCCTCTATCTTTTCCTTGATGAAATGTCTATCCACTTCAACATGTTTGGTCCAATCATGTTGAATTGGATTCTCTGAGATGTTAATTGATGCTTTGTTGTCACAAAATAGATGACATGTCCATGACGGTGGGATCTGATCTCGTTGAGTAGTTTTCGTAGCCACAATACTTTAGTCAATCGACTCTTGACACCTCTAAATTCAGCTCCGGCACTCGTGAGTGCTACCACTTTATGTTTCTTGCTTCCCCAGGTCACAAGATTTTCACCTACAAAGATGAAATATCCAGTTGTTGATCTCATGTCCATTAGATTGTCTACCCATCTTGAATCTATGTAGATGTGTATCTCCAAATGCCCATATTTTAGGAATAAAATCCCATGTTCAACGATGTCCTTCAAGTATCTCAAAATCCAAAGGACAACCTCTAGGTGATCAGTTTGAGGTCGATGCATAAATTGGCTTACAACTCCAACTACGTATGCGATATCAGGTCTAGTGTGAGAAAGATAAACTAGATTCCCTCCTAGACGTTGATATCTCCATCGATCAGTCAACTCAGCTCCATCTGTTATATGTAATCCATGGTTGACTACCATGGGGGTATCAACTGGTTTGCAGTCCAACATTCCAGTCTCGGAAAGAAGGTCCATAGTGTACTTCTTTTGGCATAAAAAAAATCAATTTCGCTGATCTGAGGACTTCAATCTCAAGGAAGTATTTCAGGGTTCCAAAACTCTTCATTTCGAACTCACTGAATAAGTTCTTTTCCAATCTCTTAATTTCATTTTCACCATCGTCTGTACTGATCATATCATCAACATATATAATCAGACAAGTGATACGATCTTCCAGCCTCTTTAAGAATAATGTGTGGTCTGAGTTGCATTGCTGGAAACCATAACGTTTCATAATCGTGGTGAACCTTCCAAACCAAGCTCTTGGCAATTGTTTCAGACCATACAATGTCTTCTTTAGTCTGCAAACTTCATTTGTATCAAACTCTCATGGAAACTCTGGTGGTGCTTCCATGTACACTTCTTTTTCTAGTTCACCATGCAAGAAAATATTAGTGACATAGAATTGGTGGAGATGTCAATCTATGTTTACTGCGACTAAGAGTAACATTCGAACTATATTCATTTTTGCCACAGGAGAAAACATCTTTGAATAGTCTACCCCATATGTCTCAGTGTTCCCTTTCGCTACTAATCGACCTTTGTATCGCTCGATAGATCCATCAGGTCTTCGTTTGATAGTGAAGATCTATCTACAACCAATTGGTCGTTTGCCTTCTGGAAGTTGGCGCTTTTCCCAAGTGCGGTTTCGGGTTAGTGCTTCCATTTCCTTTTGCATGGCTTTCATCCAGCACTTTGATTTCATTGCTTTTTATACGGTATGTGGAATCTTATCCTCTTCATATAAAGTTGTTTCAAAAATTGTTGCCATCTTGGTAAGATTTCCATTTGCTATGTTTGCCACCGAATACCAGAATCTTCCCATACCCTTCTTAGGGGTATATCCATTTGGTGGAATACTTCGAGTGCAACACTATGAGGTAATTTAGTTTCAAATATTAAATTATCAGAAACAGGTTCATTGTCCTTTACCTCTGGTATTAGAAACGGTTGAGATGCCGGGGTAGGATCATCGAGATTTGGGGATCGTGTTTCATTTTCAGGAGTTAGCGCAGCAGAGCCATTAGCTAACTCTGTTTGATCCACTTTCAGGTTTGGATTTGGATTTCGATTTGGCATAGGTAACCAACTTCGGGAGTCAGGATCACTTTCACTCTCCCCCAGACAACTAAGATGGTTATGATAAAAGTACTCAGTTTCAAGGAAGTCACAATTCATGGTGGTAAAGACGTGCTGGGATTTGGGGTCATAGAACCGATATCCCATTTGGTTTACTCCATATCCAACAAAGACACACTTGATGGCACACAGGGTTTTAGAAATGACAATAACCATCACTGAGTCATATTCTGCTCCCATGCCCCTCAGGATATGCAAGATCTGATATTCTTCAAGCATTATGTAGCCAGCTGACTCGAGGAGATCATAACATCCTTTGATTTTACTCAAGTATTCTCTCATGAACAAAGTATTTTTCTTCATGGTCTGAAGTTGCAGTTTGTACTATATCACTTAGGCTTTTGATTAACTAGCAAAGCTAGTTTCGATTTAACTATATGAGGCCAAATTGTTGTTGAACAATTTTATCATTAATTTTATATTTATGTAATCTTGGACTTTTTTTGGAATATTTTACATTTTTAATTTTATGTTTATCATATGATTTATATCTTTAATTTTTGTATATGTTTATATATTATAAATATAGGATTCTTATAAATAAAAAATACATAGGTTAATTTTCATCGTTAGCTTTTTTCCCGATTGGCTCGCTGAGCTAGCGTGAAACCCTAACATTTAGGTTATGGTTGGAAAATTTCGAACATGATAAAATTTCAGCTCGATTAATCCACATACGATTAACCCAAAATACGATGGATTGACCGAATTGACATCCGAAGTGTTGGATTTATTAAATGAAGTTTGGGGGTCATTTCAGAGTTTGGTGTTTGTGCGTTGATTGAGATGTTCTGTAAGTTTCACTTGTTCCAAATGGCTAGGCATGTCATCAGCATTTTTGGAGCAAGGAGTCGCCTTTTGGTCTGTCTGATATACATTAGTGGTCTTACAGAAGAAACACATGATATAATCAGACAGATGAGATAGGCCCATGCGCACCTAGTACCACTATGCATAACTACCTTCTTGGAAGCTTATGTAAGAATTATAGGACTAGTGAAATCTTTCCAATGGTTGAGATGAAAGAAAACAACATCTCTCTTAATATAATAACCTTTGAGATTATTATCAATTTTGTTTCTAGTCTAGACGATATGGATAGTGTTCACCGAATTCTTGATCAAATGGTGGTCAAGGACTCTAGCCCCGACTGTCAACTCATGCTTGCATCATTAAGAGTTTGTTTGTTGCAGAAAAATATGAGGCAACATACAAGCATGTAGTTTATGCAAGTGCCGTTGATAAGACATCTAGCAGTATGACATACAACTAAACGACCAAATTTTATTAGGAAAATGGTCATATCATGAGTGCTCGAAGAAAGGGTAAAAGTCTAAGGCCGAATTCCAGCATTTACATGAAAATTGTGAAGCAAATTAGAATAATCGGGAGAGAAAATCTAGCAAGAGATTTGGAAAGCAGGCACCCCAAGTTTATGTTTGATCCTCACGTAGCATGTTCGTGAGTCTTGTCAGACTGTCAGTTTTGTCCACTGTCACAATTTGATGAATTGAGAATGTTGAGTGATCACCGAATTGACTTTATCTTTCTCATGTAGCTTGGTGCGCTGAAGTTCAATCCTCGAGTAGTAGTTGGTCACAGCTTTGGGGGTAAAAGTAATTATCCATCCATTCCTATGTATATTTAGTTAGTGAAATTTTGTCACTCAGGCCACCACTCCTGTGATTTGGTGTATTAACTTATTTTTATGATGTGTTATTTTTCATTTTTTAGATGATCAATTTGGAAGCATGAAGTGTGTAATGTCTATACCAGTGACGAATCTTTTAATACTCGACCTTAAAACTTCTAATCTATTCCCAATTCAAGATTTGAATTTATTGTGTGAGAATACTTATCAAACTTATAGTACTTGAGTAGAAGAAGATAAAAGAACTCGAGAGAGCAGAGAGAAAATACACGGCTATGCGTGTAAGTGTGTGTGCGCGTAGTGTAGTGTACGTAGGCTCAGTTTTATCTTTTTCTTACTCTCCTATTTATAAGAATTATCATATATGGGCTAGATTAAGGATCCCAGGAGATTGGGTTGAGCCTCCCTATTAGGCTTTTACCAATTAAATTGAGTTCTAATTTAATTCATATCCAATAAAATATTAATTTGGATCACTATAAAAATTAATTTTGACTTATCCATCCAAATTCAAATTACAAATAATTTGGACTTCCTTTTGAATTAATTTATTTCTCGTGTTTAAGATTCTAATATCCTTTAATTAATTTAAGCATGTTGTTGATGTTAATTAATTAATATCTTTTACGTTTAGTTCAATATATTAACTTATTATAATGGAATAAATTTCAATTGACCGGTTTTTATATAATAAAAATCTTTTATGAACACCTCTTAGGGATACTACCAACCTGAACTCCCCCGGTACACGATTCAATGCAATAACAATCCTAGCATCGCTAGATATTAATTACCACTGCCCAAGATATTAGGATTCTTGGGATACAAAAAACTCGCACATTTTAATAAATTAAAGCCGTGCATAATCAATATCGTATACTCAATGTTATATGCAAATGTTAAGAAATAAATAATCATCGAGATTTTGTCTTTTAGTAATCAGCAAGAAAGACTTATCTCAATGTGAATTCATTCAGTGTTATACCACACCGGTGTCATTAGTCTGCCAAAGTTGGCAAACTTCGGACTGACAGTGCAACCTTTCACGATAGATTATCCAAGTCTATCTAAGTTGTGAAGCTTAGTTTTCTTCTGCAAGGCACCGACTGAAAGACCTTCAGTGATGACCTGATCACCTTTCAGTCTACAATGTAGAAGACTTAAACGTGTTTGCTTAGTCATAAGTTCTTGTAAAACAACATAATATAAAATAACAAACCAACATGACAAAATAAATTTCTTTTACAAGGTTTACAACATACAAGCAGCCCAAATCATGTTTTTCAATATATATTCTAACATGAACGCGGCGTGAGCAAAGGAAATGCGGCAGCGGCAGCCATTGCAGAGAGAACGCGCGCGAAAGAGAAGACGGCGGCCGTTACAGATGGGAAGGCCGTTGAGGTGGCGTGCGCTGGCACAAGAGGGCTAGCAACAACGGTAGGTGGGAAGCAAAAAAAATGAGGGTAGAGTTTTGGAGAGAGAATGTGGAGAAGAGAGCGAATGCAGAGTACAGAGAGGGAGTATGGGGAGAGAATGCGATTATTTCAAAATAAGAAATAAGATATAAGTAGTCAGTAGATATTTGATCGAAATGTCAAGGGCAATTTCATCTAAAATTCGAAAATCAACTATATATATATATTTGACTAATAATTAAATTTGACTATTATCATAGGCTAGTTCGACATATTAGCATTACACCAAATGTTTGCCGAACTCTACATTCAACCGAAGAGCAAAGACGTCGCCTCCAACAACCCACTGTTGAGGAATGCCGTATTCAGCTAGCGGCAGTCAAGGGGGCGCTGTTTCTGAGCCAAGACAAAAGAGGGATAGGAGTACAGCTCGGAGACAGAAGATGGATTAAGCCGGTGTTGGGACGGTATAGAGTCGACGTGGATGCGCTTTTCGATCCGGAGCGGCATTTGTTCGGAGCTGGCGTTATCATACGCGACTGGCGAGGAGATATAGTATGCGCGAGAGCCCGGAGAACAGGCCCCCGTTCGTCGGTCATGATAGCCGAAATTTTAGCAGTGGTAGAAGGGATTACTCTAGCCAAGGAGGCGGACATCATGCCAATCGAGGTCTTCACTGACTCTATTCTTGCGGCCAGAACCATGGCTGATGAGGAAGTTGAGAAGGAATTGCTCCCGGATGCCGTAGCGGAGGTCTTAGAAGTCGTACGAACAAATATGCTCATAGGAGTTCGGCATATGTATCGTTCCGTCAATCGTGCGGCGCATTTGCTTGCTAGTCTTGCTAGGAACACCGAAGTCACTCAGGAGTGGCGAGAGAACTTTCCCTCGTCTTTAAGAGATGTAACAAACGATGACCTTATGGAATGAAACTTTTCTTTTGATGTCAAAAAAAAAAACATCGTTGATTAGGGACGCGAGCGACTCGAATGGCTATGCTTGCATTTCCGCATATGTTATAGCTTTTTTCTATAAAAAAAAAAAACAAGATATTAAAATTGTAAATATAGTTTAACCGAACTTTTATCAAGTAACTTGAATGAGGCGATCTTAATTTCATCGAGACCCCTCAAAAGTGAGACGGGTCGAAAAGAAAAAGGCTGTACGATACTACGAAATGAAGCCCTTGAGGGAGGCTCCTTTATATAGGAACTCCCAACTATCACTAGTGATATTTTGTTTTTGAAGGGGACTATCACTAGAGAATTAGTAAAATAGAAGACGCGAACAGGTGTAATATTTCAGTTCTAATCAAACTAAAATATATAATGTGAAAAATGATAAATAATCAAGGTGAGCTATTACTATTTCAAATAATTGAAGGAACCCCATCACGCTTTTCATCGATTTATATATATTATAAGAAGTTGAAAATAAAGTTAAGATCTCTGTTTTTATTTTTTGGAAATTTCTTAATCTAAATTCAACAACAACAAAATAATTGTACAAAACAAGATAATTGATAAAAAAATTAAAATCAAATGGTGACGTGATACAAAATTATCTAGGGCGGGTAATCAGACTAATTTCGAGAATGTATTATAATTGAAGCAAACACGTTAATAAATGTAAACAAAAAATCAGAAAACTTTTAAATCCAAAATCCTTGCTATGAGCCCGAAGTGTCATCTATATTTATGTAGATAATTCCTCATTTCAGAAAGAAAAGATAATTAACAACAAAAGGAAAATCGATATTAAATCGTAACTACGTTTCATGTTTGTCCATGATCTCATTTAGGATTCTAATATGATTAAGCGTTTAATTAAATTATTAAAAAAATACTGTGAATTGTGATTCTATAGTTAATTAAATTTAGAAAACAATGAATTGTGACCATTTCGAGTAGAGTCGATATAATGAATCCGATATAAATAAAAGGTGTAATTATGCTCAAATACACGAGCTTTCATTAAGTTTTGGTTTTGCACTTGATTTCATGAACTATAAATTTTGCCTCTAGATATACAAATTTTTAATTATTGTAATTTTTTACACGGCTATCAATTGCCTTCAAATGAATACTATGGACGCCTGAAATATTCACATGACTTAAAAAGCCAATATTATTAAACCATATAGTCAGATGACTATACTATTTCAAATACCCATGATGGCGTTAATTTTCCACTTCAGCTAGCTAATGGCATCAATTCGCCGTTAATTGACAATCTTGTGAAATTTTTTTAAGATGGGTGAAAGTTCGTACAATTTTTATTTTTATTTTTTGAGAATTTCTGAATCTAAATTCAATAGTAATTGTAAAGAGACAAAACAATTGATGAAAAACTAAAATCAAATGTTGATTTGATATAAGGCTAAGCCGTTTACAAACCCAAGAAAATCCCAATTGAAAATGTGTGTTCATCACAATCTCGCCTTTGTCACCATGCATGGCGGCGTCATCGGTTCAAGCATCCTTTGCTGCATTACGAAAGGTGTATTTATCTTTTTGTTGCGATTGATGAATCGGCCATTTCTCTTTGAGGTGTTTGATGGTGCTTGAAATGGTGGTAATTTTCTTTCGGATGCGCAGAGACTCTCCTTGGTCCATCAATAAAGATCTATGGCGTAGATTGGTTTCTAGTTAACAAAATAAAGATAATTTTTATTTAATCATTCCCTAATCTACGTAATATATCATATAAATTAGTACATTATATGATACCAAAACATGTATATATAATCGGCATTTACGATGATAAAATTAGCAAAAACAACACAAAACTATAGGACAATTCATACAATTCGACCGCTTAAACTTGACTTTACTGATCTAATTTGCTACACAAATTTTGACACTACTAGCAATCAAGATTAACTTAAGTGGTACTAATTCTTTAATATGATATTACTTTTTTTTCATACATTTACGACTCTTCTAGTGAGTATTATAGTATATATGTAATATAATTCTCTATAATAAATCTTATTTTGAGAGTACATGGTTATACTAACTTCAAAACAAGAAAATTTCCCTCTATTGACTAGTTAAAATGTGTAAGAAAACAAACCATATCAAAATGTGCCGTTTAATGCGTGGAAAAATAGAAACATGCATGTCCAAAATTTCATCCACAATCTTCCACGCCACGACCATTTCCCCTCATGCATTCTCTCTCTCTCTCTAGATGAATTTTCTTTCTATTCAATCCACATAAACTCATCTCCGCAACACAACTTTCGGAGATTTAGTGATTAATATAATGCAAGTCTCTTAAGCATGTCTCTTGCAGTTGAAAATTTATTTTCACCAAAATGTCTGTCCCTAATGCATCTTTCTATCCTAACGATGAGCTATCATATGTGACCGTCCAAGCTCCCTCCGCCCCGTTGCTCGTCGGCCGCCCCGCCACGGACCGGGAGGAGCTCCGGCGCCGGCCATCGACGGTGATCCTCCTGTTTATGATAGGACTGTTGGGCGTCGGATTGTTTCTTGCGGTCAGATCATCGACACGTGGCTATGAGGAAAATGCGACGACGGGCCTGGCGGCGGCGGCAGAGCGGGGGGTGAGGGAAGGGGTGTCGGCCAAGAGTGGGCCAAAGTTAGGACCTGCATATCCATGGACTGCTAAGTTGTTGGCATGGCAAAGAACTGCCTACCATTTTCAGCCTAGAAAGAATTGGATGAATGGTGAGATTTGTTTCTTGACATCTTCTCCTAGTTTCCTACAATGAAACTAAAAATATGGTTGTTTTTTAAGTGCAAATATTTGAGTCAAAACTTACATGCTATATAGAAGATTAAGAGGTATCTTCTATATCATTTTTTATATTCTTCTATTGACATTTTAAATTTTTAGTTGTTCTAATAATATATATTGTTCAAAAACTTACTAGCTAGGGCTTGATTGGCACCTTGACGGCAACTACCTTTGAATATGGGCTGCTCTATATATATATATATATATATATTGCCTATTATTTGTTCCCACAAAAATAAAATAAAAGTTGATAGCTAGTTTTCTTTATTTGCTAATTACTTATTTATCGTTTTTAAAGTCTGAATGACATCAATCTATTGAACTAGCTAGGAGCACCAAATACTTTTCGAAAATGTTTAAGAGGAGAAAAACTAGGCTGTTCTTTTGACCTTTTTAAAGGGGAGAAATACCAAGTTCTTCATTTGTACATTTCCATTTCAGTTAATCTAATGTTCCTATTATTTGTCTCGAATTTTGGGGATCGCGATGGCGTTGGTGAATTTGTCACGTCTTACCACAGATCCTAATGGTAAGTCCATTTCATTATGCACCCAAAAAATTTCGTTCCATTTGTGATAGTATGCATATGTATGTATTTTCCTGCAAAAATTAAACACAAATTTGTATACTTAATTAACATTTGAACCTCACAATATCCTTAGAAAGTAACAAAATAGAATAACAAATAATAATCTAAAACACAAAGATCTTATATGTTTTAATATTGTATCACCTACAGAAACTACTTGTATATGATACAAATCATACGTGCAGACCTAATATGCCTACATATTAATTAATATATACAGAAATCAAATTCCTTTTGAACTAAGCAATTGAACCGTATATGTTACACCCTTCAACTCATTTGATTTTTTACTATCAACCTCAGTCATAGTATTGAATAAACACCAAATATATGTATTAATCCTAATACAATATGTATAGGTCCAATGTTCTACAAGGGATGGTACCATTTCTTCTATCAATACAATCCATACGGTGCCGTATGGGGCAACATTGTTTGGGGCCATGCAGTTTCATCCGATCTCATAAATTGGCGCCACCTCCCAATCGCCATGGTCCCAGATCAATGGTACGACATCAACGGCGTTTGGACCGGGTCCGCCACCTTCCTCGAAGACGGCAAGTTGATCATGCTCTACACGGGGTCGACCAACGAGTCGGTCCAGGTCCAAAATCTTGCATTCCCAGCAGACTCATCCGACCCCTTCCTCATCGATTGGGTCAAATATTCAGGTAACCCAGTCCTGGTCCCACCACCTGGCATTGACATCAAGGACTTCCGGGACCCCACCACTGCTTGGAAGACCTCGGAAGGCAAATGGCGCATCACCATTGGCTCCAAGATTAACAGGACCGGCATGACATTGGTCTACGAGACCAAGGACTTCGTAAGGTACGAGCTCCTTCACAATGTGCTCCATGCAGTACCCGGTACAGGCATGTGGGAGTGTGTTGACTTTTACCCGGTTTCCACCACCGAGAAAAGAGGGCTCGACACGTCGGTCACCGGCCCGAAAGTGAAGCACATTGTCAAAACTAGCCTTGATGATGATAGAAATGACTATTATGCCATTGGAACTTATGATACCAAGGATGGAACTTGGACACCCGATAACCCTAAACTAGATGCCGGTATCGGATTGAGATACGATTATGGAATTTTCTATGCATCAAAGACATTTTACGATCAAGAAATGGAGAGGAGAGTTTTGTGGGGTTGGATAAAAGAAACGGATAGCGAAGAGGCCGATATAAAGAAGGGTTGGTCGTCACTTCAGGTACTTGTACTTGCCAACTTCCTATAAGATTGTGATTGTTCATTCATTATTATACATTTAAATCATAATGTACCAGGCTATTCCAAGGACAGTTCTGTACGACATGAAAACAGGCACCAACCTCCTGCAATGGCCGGTGAAGGAGGTGGAGACATTGCGATTGGACAAGAAGGTCTTCGACGTCGAGGCCACTGCAGGTGCTATCGTGCCCCTTGATGTGGGCCCCGCGTCTCAGGTCGAAATACTATATTATTTTTATTTATCCAGACTTGTAAAAAGAATGACACACATATTAAAACCGAACTTGACATTTTTTTTTGCAGCTAGACATCGTGGCGGAGTTCGAAGTAGACGAGGAGGCCATGAAGCGAGTGGACGGTAGCGACACGACCTACGATTGCTCCGGCAGCGGCGGCGCCACCTCGAGAGGCGCATTAGGACCATTCGGCTTGTTGGTTCTCGCGAACAAAGGCCTAACCGAACTCTCTCCGGTTTATTTCTACATTCACAAGGATGCAACTGGAAACTTCCAGACATTCTTCTGTGCTGATCACTCAAGGTCAAAAAACTTCTAGAGTTTACTCCATTATACATTTTTCTAATTAGGATAATTTTTTTTCTTCTAACAAGCTCGTGTGGTTTGTCTTAGGTCGTCTGGTGCAAGTGATGTGAGCAAAGCAATCTACGGAAGCATTGTACCAGTACTTGAAGGCGAAAAATTGTCTATGAGAATATTGGTAAATACTTATTATTAATTTTTTCTTTGATAAAATGAATATTTGATGGGGAAAATCAATTTGTGTTGCAGATTGATCACTCGATCATTGAGAGCTTCGCGCAAGGCGGGAGAACGTGCATCACGTCGCGCGTGTATCCCACGAAAGCTGTGGGCAATGATGCGCAAATTATGTTGTTCAATAATGCGACTGAAGCAAAGATTACTGCGTCGTTGCAGATATGGCAGATGACTTCTTCTGCATTCAGAAACACCGCCGTTTTATGCGTGCATGCACTTCTGGTTTTACTCGTTTCGATGATTTTGTAGGTATTTTAGGTTTTTTTTTTCTTTTTTGTGTTAGTTCCATTGTTGGAGAGAAAAGTTTTGTAGAATGATGAAGTTGAGAATGTGAAGGGAATAAAAAATGGGAACGAGAATCTGTAGGTAATAAATAAGCTTTTTTTTGTTATATAGACTGTTTAAGAGAATTTTTTAGTTTATTTTCTGGGGAAAGTTTTGGATTAAATCTATTTCTTTTTTTATTTTATCATTGTTTTTGTAGTTTAATGTTTGCTCCTTGTATGAGATTCCAAAGTACTAATCTTTCATTCGGTATTATCTAAAATGAAGTTATTTACACAAGCTTGATTATCAATTAAATCTATGCCAATGCAACTAAATCTCTAGTTCAATTTTCGTATTCAACTTCTTGTTTCAGTAGTCGAATTGCATAGTTTTACCAACAATTTATTTAATGAAATTTTAAAAAATAACCCATTGTGTCCGTATATATAAGTTGTGTTAGAATGAAGAAAATATGAAGACAAAAATTAAAGAAGAATTTGTTTAGATAGGAAGAAATCAATTTAATTAGTTGTTAATAGTCTTTAGTTAATTGGTAGAATTTATTTTTTAGAATTTTAGAGTGTTCAATTCACTCTATACAAAAAGTTGAATGTAGTCTAATCATAATTAATTCAATCCTATACAATGTAGTTGAGTGTAGTCGAGTCATAATTAATTCAATTCTCTGCAGTGTAATTTTTTAATCTTTATTTTCCATATTTTAGTTTCTGCATTACAAGATATCAATCCATAGTTTGTTAGTTTATCTCGAAACCAATACTCATTCCTATCCAAAAAAGAAAAAGAAAAAGAGATAGCCGTTTTTCAAAGCCATTCTATTCCAACAATCCCCAAAAAACCTTGATCGATGACAAAACTTGCATCATCAAATACTTGCATCAATTTTAATTTCTTGAAGCCAATTCATCAATTCAATTACTTTGAGTTTATCTTCGAACCAATCCCCAAAACTCAAAAAATTATCACAGCTCATCACAATTGCCTATAACCAGTTGCTACATAAATTCTAATAAGGCCCATAAACCAATTCCAAGACTGATTTGTTTATTTGTCCACAATGTCATATGCAACAGACAAACACTTCTTATTAGCATCGAACCCTACCGCAATAAGTAGTTTGCCTTTAAGCATTACCCTCAAGTGAGTGCCATCAACAGTTAACACGGATTTGCATGATTTAAATGCAAGTTAAGTCGGTCGAAAAGTCCAAAATACATACCTAAAAACCTTGGCTCAATCTTTCATCATGCATCCACTCAATAACTGTACCAGGATTCCGTTTCTGCAGTTCAGCCATGTAATTGGGCAGTTCTCTAAATGACTGCTCTCATCCACCAAATACAAGCTCAATAACATTCCTCTGTGCATGCCATGCTTTCTTATAGCTACATTGCATATGGTATTTATCCTCCACATGTTGCTTGATGGCTAACGACTTGTAATTAGCATCATTTTTTATTTTATGCCTAACACACAAAGCAATCATTGATGACGAAAGATTGACGTGTCACCTTGTTGATGACCAGAACAAGTGTGGGCGTTAACCCACGTTCTAATTTTCCATCTTCCGTCATGCTTTCTAAGTATTGCTCGGATCACCCAACTACATTTCAGCACAGTCTGACTAGCGCGACCTTGCAACCCATATGGATATTGCAGACTGCATGACATATTTTCCCTTTGCTTTCTTCAACCTTGTAATATCGCACAACTTCCAAATGCCACAAGGTAACAATGGTCTTCAAATGCATCTCACCATCAATTTTTTTGTTCCTAAACCAATATGTGTGGGGTTGCTCTCATCCCAATATCATATGTTGTCTACATTACCACCATAATTAGATGCACTATAACATTCAACTTCACTAGGTACATCGAAAATAATCTGACCCCGTATACACATATTATGGAAATGTTTGTTCTCCACGCACTGTTGGAACATAAGGTTTCTATACACCAAATACATCATCGTCAGAAGAATCTTCCTCTGATTCTGAACTAAAGTGTTCTGATCTATCAAAATTTTCTGCCCACTAAGGATAATGCAGATCAGAGCCAACCGGACCTATACTTTCACTATCATCAACATGATCATCCAAAACAAATGTGTTGACTTCACCCGAATTGTAGCTCAAATTTATCCCTCCAACATCTAATTGATGTATCATCCCAAAATCCTCTAACTCTGTGTTAACCATATGTTCATATGAAAAACTTAGATGTTCGTCCCTTCTAGACGTCTCAACTTCATAAGTAGTGCGTGGCTGGAATTGTTGTTGTATAACCATTGCATAATCAATAATTAGTTCACTTTGATCTGTCTGTATAGCTTCATTGAACATGTATTGCATGCGTCCTTCATCCAATGGCAAGCCTATATAGGTTAATGCATTTCTCAGTACTACAACATGTCTGCATATTACTTTAATTTTTTGTTGATTCATCTTTATACCAACCCCCTTTCACAAATCATGAAAATTTATCCATCATGTGAAACACCTTCATTTAATATAATATTTTTTTTGAACAGGTGGATCATAATCAATACCAACACCAAGAGTCTGGATTATCTTACCACTCCAATATAAGTTCACGAACAACGACATAATCCCTGCAACAAATCCATAATTGTAAAAATATTATAAATCTATCATAATTTCCTAACATATTACTAAATCCTAGATTTATCCTAGTATCATCACCACATATAACATCCGAACATGTTCCTAAACACTATATTTATCACAATGTACCTAACAACTTAATTAAGTATAATACACAATCTAATTATTCAAAATCAATCAAAAATGCCTAAATATATCAAAATTCAACCAAAATGTAAGAATTAAAACATAAATCTAACAATAATAGTTAAACTAAACACCTTAGGATGATGTTCTATGAAATTTGCTAGAAATATGCCAAAAACGGAGGAAAAACGGCGACAATTTGCTTAGGAAAAAAAAGTGAGCGTGTGTGCAATGAGTGTGAGGCTGGCTATATATAGAAGGAGGAAGACGCATGAGGGTGGTGAGTCTTTCCTTAAGACGCATCAGTTTCATTTGTCTTCCTACCCGGCCAGGTGTAAATTGCATAAACTTCTACCCAATCGAATAGTACATGCATGCGGAAGGCATGTGACTAATGCGTCTTCCCCTTATCATAATGAAAAAAAAAAGTTTTAATTTTGGAAATCTTTTTTATGGATTCAGCTATTTTGGGAAAAAAACCTAAAGAGTGGTGGAGACACCATTGCATTACTCATCAATAAAAGGAAAATACGCGTGAAATGCAGTGTAATTTTATGTTACATATGAACTGGCAACTGGCTGGCTGTCACACTACGCTCTCTTTCTCTCTCTCTCACACACACACGTCCACATGTGCACACGCCTCGTATACTATTCTGACCTGGCGTATTTCCTCTTTAAATCCGTTGTTTTTAGGGGGCTAAGGTTGAACGGTGTCCTTTTTTCCATGCTTAAAGTGAGCCCCATTGCCAGTGGGTGGGGACCGACACACCCATTTCTTCACCACTGAGACCACTCGATTCCAATTTCTATTATACTTCCAACAACGAACACACACCTAAGAGCCGTTTCTCTCTACTCTCATATTTTGAAATACTCTCTCTCTCTCTCTAGTCATTATTGCCTCTTTCTGTAACTTTCTTCCTTTCTCTTGAGACCCTTCTCCTCCAATTGATAATGTAAAACACCGCAATAACAAAAAGCAAGAAAAAAGTGGGCCTTTTTTTTCCCTCTTCGATTGTTTCCATTCATTTTAACAAGTCTTGTGTTCGAACTACGGAAACATGGCTGGTTACTGCATTTTCTCTCTCTTGGTTATCAATATCTGCTTACTGCTGGGCTCGTCTTTTGCTGATGATCCCTATGCTAACTTTGAGTTCGTGGTTTCGTACATTACTGCTTCTCCACT
>JAYDZE010034428.1:0-27112 GCA_034509125.1 Monilaria moniliformis
AGAACCAGCGATGGTGGCGGGTGCCAACGTCGGCGTCGTCTTACTCTTCGTCTTTCTGTGTCTTCCGCGGAGGAGCGACGCCATATGGTTGAGTTTGCCGTCCACTGGCACAAAGTGCGTCTCCGAGGAAATCCAGAGCAACGTCGTCGTTTTGGCGGATTATGTCGTCATCTCCGATGACCACGTCCACCCCACACCTACCATTTCCGCCAAGGTTAGGTTTTGAGGAATTATTTCAATTCTAAGCTCGTTTCAATGGAAGATAAGTTGAAGCTATCGACGTTAGAAAAAAATATAATAAATTATCAGGTCATTCTCAGAAGATAAAAGCTGAAATTACATCTAATTTATGAGTTTGTTGATTGAGAAATAGTAATTAACTTAAAATCTGAAATATGATTATGCATTTATTTATGTTGATACAAATAGAAACTAGCTATATCTAACATCTCACTATTATCAGCTCTGAATGCTACTCATTGTTTGTACTATATCATCCTACTATGTTTCTTTTGAATCTCATATTGAGAATCGAGCAACGTGTCCATCAGAAGTAATTTGACATTGAATGTGAATCAGAGTAATCAGAGGAAATATAACGAAATCTTATATTTTGTTTCTTGCAGCCGCTTTTTATTAGAAGCTAATAACCGTGCTATTATTTAGCCAAAGGTAAAGTTTGATTCTGTTGGAAGTTAAACATGCCAGAAACGTCAGGCATAAAAAATACCTGGGTCGTAGATGCAGTTGGCTTGCATATACTGTCAGCTTAGAATATATAACTTCCATTGTAAACTTAGGAAATTAATGATATCTGTGAAAAAGGCTAAGGAATCTGCTTGTTATTGACAGTCAATGGGCTTTTGCCAGAATTTTTGGCCTGTAAAAGATTACTGCATCCTTAATAAAAATTGTGGTTCGTTCTTCTGTTTTTTATTAAATTCATTCACGGGTAGGCATTTGCACTAACAACAGAAAGGGTGGTGTTGCAAAGATGCCCAGATTAAAATGGTTTGTTATGTTTTAAGATGGCAAGGACAACTTAGTTAAAATAAAGGAAAGTACGTTGTTGCCTGGGTAGTCATTATGATGTGAGCATTGCGTATATTTATGTGCCTTTTGAACTCGTAACATCTCTTAGTTTTCTCTCCATGGAGTATAGTTTCATATTTTCAATTAGTATCAGAATTCTTAATCGTGTTGACCAAAACTAGAAAGCATATTGACAAGATTATTGTCCCGTATCTCTAGCTCAGTAGACCTGGTGCTTAGTAGTTGGCTAATAAGTAATAATCATGCATCTTTATCTTCATGCTGCTTCTATATCTGTAAATGTTTTGTGGGGCATCTGGTGAAAGCATCTCACCATTTTCTTGTGTTTTACATTTTTTTTATTTTCGTATATTTTCTATTGTAATAACGAGGCATTCATTACATTTTGGATTTGTTCTTTGAAATATATCCAGTAGTTACAATCCATAAGTGGTGGGTACGATTCATCATACATTGCTATCAAATTATAGGGTCCAGCTGCCAACAAACCTCAAAACTATAGAGATGAATTGTTTCACTTCAATTAATTCTCTGTTTTAGAATTTTTCCTTGATCAGGTTTCACATCCTTTTATTTTGGTTTTACTCTCCTTTCCGTCTCATGATACTTTCATGGGTCTGGATGAGAGGATTCTGGCATAATGAAGATGAATTTTGGCGTTTACAGGAAGCCTTACATTTTCCATTGATCAATCTAGCTGATTGTCCAACACATTAATAGCATCTGCCTTTGCTGCAATTTCTGTCTGACTAATGTGATTCTGTTTTTATTGTAGGTGACTTCGCCTTATGGGAATACCCTCCATCACCAGGAAAATGTCACACACGGCCAATTTGCATTTACAACTACTGAGGGTGGGAATTATGTGGCTTGTTTTTGGCAGGAGGGCCATAATGCAGGTGGTGGCGATATAAGTATCAATATTGATTGGAAGACAGGTATTGCTGCAAAGGATTGGGATTCAGTTGCAAGAAAAGAAAAAATTGAGGTGAGAACATTAAGCATTCCTTGCTTGCTACTTTACTAGTACATCCTTTAGGAAACCCAAATGTTGACCTTTTACGGTAGAAAACATGTTTTAAACCAAACAATTTCCATGTGTATTTCCTTTTTGCTTTTCTACTTTTGTATTTAGTCGGTCATTTTTTTCCTAAGATCTACATGCTGGGTACATATAAGATGGCTTCTCTAGATTTTGTAATTTAATAAATGATTGGTTAACAAATTCATGGTAGTTTGAAAGAGAAATAAGCAGCCAAACTTATGGAACCCAAAATGAGACGTGAGCCTCAAAGGTTATAGAATGATTTACCTATTTTGCTCCTCTAGTAGGGTGTTGAGCTTGAGCTAAGAAAGCTTGAAGGAGCAGTTGAGGCCATCCATGAAAATCTTATATATCTTAAAAACAGGTACACATATATCTATATGCGTGATTTCATTCTTTAAAATTATTATGCTGTTTCTTTGAAATCCTTCTGATTCCAATTCCTCTTAAAATTATCATCACAGAGAAGCAGAGATGAGAACTGTCAGTGAAACAACAAATGCTCGCGTGGCTTGGTTCAGTTTGATGTCACTGGGAGTCTGCATTCTGGTTTCACTTGCCCAAATATGGCACCTAAAACGATATTTCCAAAAGAAAAAGCTGATTTAGAGAGGGGGGAAAAGGAAACACTAGATCCATGGACCTTGTATTTTATCATCTGTTCAACTCGTAGAACTTTTTGCTCTTGAATATATTTTGTTCAGCAGAATGAAGTTTTCATCTGGAATCAAACACGTATTGGTTTTATTGTGTGAAATTTTGAGATATAAGCATTTCCTGTTTCCTTCAATTAGTTGGCCACTGTAATTTTGCTTTATGATGCTTCTCCCATATCGACTACGTTATAGGAAAGGATTTATTTACTTCGGGTTTCATTGTAATCTACAATTTGTCTTTATACAACTTTAGCTGAGTTAAACGTAACTGTGCTTATTTAAACCATATGGGTGTATTTGCTTTTTATCCTTCTAAATGAGGCAATAATATAATTTCAATATGAACAACATAAATGTGGGTTTAGTAGAATTGCACAACATGCTTAAGATTTATGAGTTTTCTACTTTTAAAGGTAAAATTGTGCTTATTGTGGGCTATTCTGTAAAATCTTCCAAAAGGAAGAGTAAGCAGTAGAAGATGAAGAAAACATCCAATTTTTTTTTCTAAAGCCTAAAAGTTGAGAGGCTAAGAAGAGAGCAATATTGCAAAAAAGGATGATTGTCTTTTTTGTCATGAGAAGGAGCACTAGAAGAGAGACTAACCATAAAGTCAGGCACGAGGTGCATTGAGTGAGAGCTCATGTGTATTTGTCATTGAGATAAATATGTTTATAGACAACTCAGAATCCGGGTATTAGATATGATGGATGTGAGCGAAATATTCTCATTGTGTATGACAAAAGACTTAAGCTAAGTAATACGAATAATGTTACTTCTCTTTGGCATTGTAGAATTAGTTATACAAATGAGAAAAGAACAACAAGATTGAGAAATCTCACATCATTTGATTACAAATCATAAGGTGCTTGCAAATTTTGTCTCAAATGAAAGTGACAAGTAAATCACTCTTTGGAAATGGGTTGCATGCCAAAGACGTGCTAGAGTTGATCCACACAGATGTGTGTAGACCGATTCTAACTCAAGCACGTGATGGTTATTCACACTTCATCACTTTTACTAATAATTTTTTGAGGTATGGATGTATGTATTTTATGAAACACATATATGAGGTTTTTGAGAATTTAAGGAGTTTAAGTGGTAAGTCAAGAAGCAACTTGGGAAGAATATGAAAACTCTTGATTAGATCGACGATGGAATATTTCAGTCGAGAATTTCTTGATTACTTGAAATCACATAGAATCCAGTCGGATTGGACACCTATGGGTACACCACAAATGAGTGGAGTATCTAAGAGAAGAAATCGAACATTATTAGATATGATTTGATCCACGATGAGTTTCGCTAGTCTTCCTTATTCCTTTGGGGTCGTGGAAACAAAAAGTGAGAAATGCTATTTTGTGAATATCCTTAGGAAACTAAATGATATGAATTCTGCTGTCCTGGAGATCACGAGGTGATAATCTCTAAGAATGTGACGTTTCTTGAAAATGATTTGATCTCCAAGAAACAAGGTCACAATATGGTAGATCTTGAAAAAGTTCAAGAACCACAATATATCACAGAGGATGAGGATCTGTCCAGTAAGATGGACTAGAACGCAGTGAGAGTTTTGATGATCTATTGCGAAGAAAAATAAATCTTGGAGAGACCCTTAGAGGGACTTCAAGAGGGTCACCACAAAATAATATGATGCATAAAAAACAAAATGATATAATAGATACATTATCTCCACTTTATGAAAATTATAGTGAAACTTAAAGAATATCTGTGTTGAAACACTCAACGCATTTAATATAAAGAAGAAAAAAATAATATAAAGAACAACAACCATTTTTATGACAATTATGTCGACATTTATATTATTTGAAATCATTTGAGTTTTTATTTTAAATTTATATCGCAAATTGAAATGCATTTAAAATATACAAAATCCTAATAAAAGACAAAAATAATAATAAAAATAATATAAAGAACAACAATAGATTATCGTTGTAGAACCCCATTGGTTTATTTCTAAGTCAATGATGGGTAAATTCTATCATTGTATAACGACGGAAATGTTATCATTGTAAATTAAAAAGGGTCGTTTGCATCGGCAGCTTCTGAATTAAGTCCACCAATTGAAGCAATCGTCGCAATTAACGACGGTCATCACCATAGTTACTTCTGCCGTTAGACTCTACGATTGACTCGTTCGTCGTTGAACCTAATCACGACAATGGTGATTCAGACGAACAAATTCTGTTGTAAGTCCCTCGGCTAGTAAATTTAACGACGCTAGTGCTCGACTTACCGACGATGTTTTCCGTCGGTAACAACACGTATTTTTGCAGTGTGCATATCCATATAGCAAACATACTAAGGAGCTAACAATACTATAATTTGAGTAGCTACGAACTACTATATGGAACAATACTTTTTAATTTTTATGCATGAAAAATATACACTTTAAATTATATAATCACAGTTGCCTTCGTTGACTATGTTTGGTATAATTTGTCAACAAGAGGAAGGATAACAGACAAACAGTTACTCACAAGTCAGACACCATTCTAATTCCTAAACTGAAAGTCATGTGAATCATTATCCCGCTGTACTTTATTCTCAAGGCATATTTCCTATAATTACCAATTAAATAAATTTCTTTAAAAAAAATTTAAAAAAAATTTAAAAAAAATGCAGAAGAATATTATCTGGTCCAGAGTAGTTTGGGGGAAAATGCAGAGATATTCATTGAATGAATCACCTAGAAAATGTCCTCGGAGGATTCTCCCATAGGGAAGCTTTCAGACTTTCCACTTTCGAGATTGGGAGACCCTTCTCATTTTCTTGCTTTATTACCATGTTGGCTTCTCTCTGATGATTTTCCTCTTGACTCTTGATGGTTGTGGCGACATTCAGAATCTCCACCTTGTTCAAGGTGCTGGGCAGCATTCCGACCTTTATCCAAGTTTTGGAGCTCGGTTGCAGTTTGTGAGCGTCGTTCCTTTAAGAAGTTAAGCCTGTTTGTCAGCTTTGACAGAGCATTGGTAGAATCAGAACCCTATCAAATAAACATGAATTTATTTTCAGTGACAAAAAAGCATGCACGTAGCTGCAAGCAACATGTGTCATTATTCCTCGCAACATATGAAAACATGTTAGATCAATAATATCCTTCATGAGAAATGCATACAAGACCCTATTATATATACCGGAGCACAAAGAAGATATTACACATAGGAACAATGAAAAAGATATTGATAACACATTTGTTGAAAAGTCAAGATTAAACTAGTAGTTGTAAGAAAGCCTAAAATGGATTTAATATTTTCAGCCTTTTCAATTCACCATATGGAGAACGTAGAAATTAAAATGTTAAATGGCTCATCTGACACTACTAAAGATATGAATATATGTAAGTATTAGTTGCATTTTGTTCATATGTAGAGACAAATAAACCATGGTTTTCAGAATTAAGGTTTGATGATTACTATTACTAGTTCTTTCAAAGAGAAGGCCGTGTAAGTTAACTTTACCAATAGTAATATTACTAGCTTTAGTTATACTAAGGTTGCACTCAAGTATTTGAGAGCTAAGCATTTTAAATCCATAATATGTTTTTAGACTTCCATGGCTCATTTTCGATAAGAAAAGGTAAGGAGATAGTTTAGTTGCTATTCTTCTTGCTGATCATTTTGCTTTATTTTATTCGATATCTAAGCAAAACGAAGTATATGCAACTACACATTTCATGTATTAACACTATTCTTATATTTTGTATGTAGCAGATAAAACTAGAATGAAGAAAACAAGAGATAATTTACCTCACCCTTGCTAGACTTTCTCGAGCTAGACCTTCTAGTGCCCGTCTCTGCTCTAGATTTTGGGTTGTGCACAGTATCTTCTTGCTGGTTCTGATGCAATGGTATGTTCAGTGAAGAAGACGATTCTCGTTTCTTATTTCTGTCATTGCCTTGCTTGTCAGACTGTTATACACAGGAAAAGCTGCAAGTTATGTACATGCTCAACATAAAACATTCGCTGCACTCGATATTCCTAAAATATAGAAACAGACAATTTAAGCACTCATTTTTTCATTTTTAATTTGAGGTGAAATACCACTAAATAGTTATGTTTTAAGGTAATTACAAAGGCAGCTGTGTGACAATTAGATTACTCAAAATATTATACTTATCTTCACGCTTGATTCTAGGGTAAAGTTACTTGGATTACCAAATCCTATATACACGATACTTTTCCAAATTATTGCTTGCATTGATGGGAAACATAAGCAAGCAATAATTGATCGAATCAAATTCAATAACTAGGATAAAAAGTCATGCTCAAATATCTACAAAGTCATTCTTTATACTTCCATCCTACATATTATTCACAGGTCACTGAACAATATCAGATTTCAGGAGACAACCCCTAAAATTAGAGACAACAGACCTCTCACAAGTCTTATGTCAGCTTCAATCTATGAAAGTAGCAATTCAACCTTTACAAGGCCACTTAAAGTAAGTTAATCAAATTCAATAACTAATGATTAAATCAATAAGCACAAAACAAGTGACAAGGTTGCTTGACATCTTAGTCAGGATCTGATCCTCAAGAGCAACGAATTTCATTCTCTCTCTCTCTCTCTCTCTCTCTCTCCCTCTCTCTCCATACAGCAGGGCATAATTACACCAAACCAAACTCAGTTCTCTATTTTGAGTTCAGATAAATGAAATATGACCATGACAGTTTGTCCTGGTTATGATAAGCAACATAAGTAATATCAAACCAACATCAAATCCTTTCATCTGAAAGGGTCATACTTTACTTCTAGGCAAATTCTCAGAAGAGTGTCCGCCATCCATTTGTTTCTCTTTCCTGAACCTACAAAAGAAAGAACAAAAAAAAGGCTCACATCATGACAACTCATTAGTACTTTAGATTGACAAAAATTAAAATAAAATGTATTCGAGTTCCTATGTGAATTCTCTCAAAGCTATAGGGGGAACAGATGAGGAGAAGACCCAGTATGCCCAGAATGCACACGAAGATGACAACAAAGTCATGCACAGAGTCCAGTGAACAGCATGAAAATAATTGAAGGAAGAAAAATAAATCCCTTACGACTTCAGTTGGTTTGCATTCTGATGGAGCTGATTGCTTATATCCTGCCCAATCTTGCAATTTTGCTCACGCGTTTGTCTAAGCTGAAATTCAAGATCATGAGCCTTCTCTTTTAAATTTGTAATGTTCGCATCTGATTGAATGACTACGTCCAGCTCTGCTTTCACCTATCATCAATTCAAAGTATGTTATTGACAAACATGATTGATACATAATTTTTTATCTATATATTCTCAGATACAGAGACAAACTTTAACCTTATCATCGGTAAGTGATGAGACAGATAGAGGCAGTTGTGATATTCTGAGTGCAGCTTCAAGTGCCAACTTTAACTCAATCTCCTTGTGTAACTGCTGTAGCAATCCTGCCACCTACATTACAAATTCCTATTAAGTCTACTTGAAAGTTAAGTAAGTGAGTCAAATATATGTGGATGTGCATGATTAGCATAGGTCATAGAAGAAGAATCATTTGAATATTTTTGTGTCCATTATATATATGAGAAACAATGAGTATACTACTAAGAGGATGACCAGAATATATCAGAATCAATAATTTCTGACATAGAAAACCTTTCACTACTTGTCTTTACCTTTGGGTCAAGAGTGTATGTACTTCAGCTAATTGTTCTAGATATCTATACCACCCACTTTTGAAGATTTGTAGCCAACTGAATTATCATTTGTACAGTGAAATCATACTATGAGAGCATCCACCTAACTGAGAGCATACAGACTAAAGTTTAAATAAGTGTTAAAGATACCATTCCAAGATGATTCTTCAGACGCAAGTGATGGTATGTCAAATTTCGAAAATCTAATGTGTCATTTTATGAATATAGGTGTTCATTTTGCACAGAAAAGCATCTTTTCTATCGCCGCACTCATACAAGGTTTTACTTTTTCTATAATGATGGCAAAAATAAAAAAAAAATCTACTAGACCATGGTGCACCTTATAGTACTGGAGATCAAATTCCAATCACCTGGTAGCATCTATATAAAGTTCTTACCTCTTTCTCAAGAGATAAATGACGTTCATGTAATTCATACTTCCGCACATCCAGGCCATCTCGAAGAAGAGAATTAGTTGCAGCCTATTTTCGAAGACAAGTCAAGTGATCAACAATCTAGAAGAAATGAATGAGGACTGCATGAGACAGAAAATAACAAATGAAGTTCTACCTCATTAGAAATTTTGGACTGTAGATCTCTTCGGAGAAACTCGAGCTTTCGTATTGCAGCCCTAGTAATAAGGCCAAGTTAATGTGATTAACATGCGGAATAAACTTTTAGACAAGGAAAATGTTGCTGGTATATTTGCCTATCAGAAATTGACAAAATTATAGATGTGTGTATGAAACCAAAATAAACATTATGCAAGTAGAGGATTGTAACTAAAACATATAAAATGTCTCGCACACCAGAATAAAAATCATAAATAAGAATCAAGTTAAAACCCATTTTCTCAAAAAATTATCTCAAAGAAGAGAACATAATTTGGGTCAAACAAATATTTCCCACTCAAAGGAATACCAGGATTAGTTTAAATTGTTAAGTATATGAATTGGTTTGATTGTCCATATTTTCTGTGCGGACAACTCGTTTTCTACTTTGTCACTGTCCCAGTTTACGAATTCGTTTTCTTGCATGTTGTCCTATTACACATTTGAGCACTCTGAGTCAATGTCTTCATCACCCCAAGAAATGCCACGGTTTAAATATTACAACATAATTACTTGTTTATCATGAAACTTATCACAGAATAATTTTATCGAAAATGCTTTGTTGTAAATATTTCAATAAAACTGAGAGCACGTTGAAGTTTTAACACTTTCTAATAAATCCTAACTCCTCACAGTTTCTAACTAACTGTTTTCTAAAATATATTTTTCTGATTAATTCACAAGTAAAGGTTATGCTGTGATCTTTTTAAGCAAATTACTTTGCATTCTTAGTTGCTGAGGCACTTCATTCAATACTAATTGAGGTATAACTGCCTAACTGAAAGTTGGATATGACATCTGGATCAGCTGAATTCCTGAGGATTCGCCTAGTTTTACTACAGCATGTTGTCAAGAACCGGTGGATGGGAAATTGCAAAGATATCAACCGAACACTAATCCAGGATGGCAATAAGGATCCCTAATCTGTTTTGTGGCGTACCCTCAACCTATATACTTAATGAGCAATTAGAAACATGTAAAGGGAAAGGTAAACAGCACCAATTACTGCTTGCAATCAGAATGATCATGCTCAACAGGGGACTACAAGGCATAATCCTCTAAATACTTGCTGTTATGAAGTTTGATTTGACCACAATGACTTGCATGATGATGCAAATATAGAAAGATCATTCTTGAATTGTCTGCATATCTATTAGGAACTTACAAGTTGGGGATTCCTTCAGTTTATCGATTAAAAATAGTAAATTGTAGTTCCCTTAAGGCAGAAAGTGCAGTTTCAAATGGCCATTATGCCTTGAGAAAGTTATGGAATGTGAAACTTGTTATCAAGTCAATGAAGATCATAATATAGCAATACTTGAATTAAGACAGACCCAGTGACTTATAAAAGACAAAACATTTAGATTTTACTTGATGACAAAACTCCTTACTCATCTTCCAAAGGAAGGTCGATCGACTCCATAGAAAGGTTCTTCTTTCCCTGGATTCCAAATGAAAAGTGAGTTTCGTGAGATGTCCCCAAAAGGTAAACTACATAAAGACTTAAGTAATTTAAGGAAGAATAGGCAGCAAAAAGAGTACTGAGTACCCCAATCCTCAAAAGTATTACGCAGGGAGTAATATTAAGGGAAATATATGACTAATATATAGAAATATGTAATAAATAACAGTCAAGAGTTACTCCAGAGTACGTAGAAACCAAATGGAATACTCACAGCAGCAGGATTCTGCGCACTGCGTGTACGCCCTTGCGATGATTCAGCTGATGCAATGGGTGTTTCATCATGATCAGGACCTAATATATGCATATTTGCATCATCCGCATCATGAACATCGTTGGTTTCTTCTGTGCTATCATGTCGAGGCAATGAGGTCTGAGGTGGACGTTTAGCTTCAAGAACATCATTTACGTGAGGAGATTTGGAACCTGAACTATCATTTCTTGGGACCTGCATATTCAGAAAAGTTTGTCAGTAGTCTTTCTGGAAGGCAACCAGAGAAATGTGAAAAGAATTCCATTAACTGTATCTGTCTGATTAGTTGAGCGAAATATAACAACTTGCAATATAAAGCTAATAGGAAGCAAAATCATTTCATGCATTGACATTTAAAGTGGTAAAATTTCCAGAACAGCTAAAGTAACTGAGACCTCTGAGGTAAAGGATGATAACAGAAACTAGAAAAATTAGAAGACGTTAGCCTAACATACAAACAATATATGAAATAATTGACTACTGAAAATTAGATGTACAATGAGAAAGAAAGAACAAAGGATGAGCAGGGCGCAAAAGTGAAAAGGCACAACTATAAGGAAATGCATTAAGAGACGAACACAAAAGAAGTCATAGATTTTCACAAATTTTGGGATCTGTATGTTGCTCACAAGCAATTTGAATAGAGACTTCAAATATCATGTTGGAAAATTTGGGGCAAGTCCACGTGATGATTTCAAGTGGTTGATTGTATAGCTATCCATTTCGTAGAATGTAAATTAAAAAATAAACAATGACCTTTTCACTGTATTTTTGTTGACCATTCTCACTAGAAGCTCCCGATTCATGCTCAAAATTTTCGTCCATGTCAGATTCAGAGCCTTCAGTCATGCCATCCTCCTCAAAGCTCTCATCATCATCATCTGTAATTTCCTCGCTTTCAGTTCCACTTTCGTCTGAATCAGTGTAAGGTTCATGTGATGCAGCTACATCCTGAAAACAATAAAGCAAAGTTAGTAATGTATGAACCCTGTATTACGATTATGAAGCTAGCAAGAAGATGGAAGAAAGAAGAAGTAAGAAGAGAAGAGAACAAGACTTAGGAAGAAGGTGACGGCAGTTATAACTAATTGGAAGAAGAAAACGCTGATGACTTAAAGAAGTGCATTTCCTTTATTTTAGATTACCCAAATTAGTTAAAGCTGAGTCAGCATGTTGAGTCAGCAAGTTGTTAGAAGCAGTTAGAATCTAGAAGCTAAGCTAGCTGGATAAAAATGAAGCTGTAACTTCCTGTAACTCATTCGATATGTGTCAATGTTAGATCTCTCTCGAGTGTTTCAAGCTATTCTGGTGAAGGCTTGATTTACCCCTTAAGTGTGTGTGTTCTTGTGTGTGTTCATCAGAATCAGTGTGAGTTAGCATAGAGATTCCGAAATCTCTATCAATGGTATCAGTTTCTGCGTTCGTTGGCCATGGCAAAGGGTACACGTTCTCATGATTTGGAGCGATGGATGGGCGAGATGTTCCATGAATTGGAGACGAGATCGAACGGGTTGGAGCGTGGGCTGGAGCAACAACATGAGGCATTACGAGCCCGATCGGAGACACAATTTGAGGAATTATCGCAATTGATTCGTGCGATTAGCATTCATTTAAAGTTCCTATGTTATTGGAATTCCTGATCAATATGAATTACGTTGCCTATTTTAGTGAACTAGGGTTCCAGCGACTATGTATAGATTAGGACGTAAACTATTCTCTGATATAATATTCCGATTAACTTCTCTTCAATATTGAAACACCAATAAGCAAAAAGCTGAATGAAAATGTATTGTGACATGCAACATGAAGAGCTCACCACTAATGAGTTAACTCATATCACCATAGCAGAGGCAACTAGAGATGAAAAAGAAAAAAGAAAAAAGAAAAAGAAAAAGAAATAGAAAAAGAAGCATACCCCAAATATATTTCCATACTCTTCCAGTAAAGTAATAACAATGGCTTGAGCATGATTAGCTGCAGCAGCTGCTTGCAAAAGTTGAAAAGAGCCATCAGCTCCTACATCAACATTATGGTCAAGTTCGCATTCACCAGCAAGAAGAGGGCGGAGAAGTAAGGGAGCCATGCAAGCTGCCACAGCCGAAATGCTCATTCGGTTTACTGTCTTGTGGGAAGCGATCGTTAGCATCATCATAAGAATTCTGATGTAGAGAGCAAAAGAAACATAATGAAGAGTAAGATGAGAGTGAATCTTAAAAGCTTAAATGAAAATAAAAGCAATTCTCCAGAATTGTTTCTTATCTAGACAAGCACAACGGTGCATCAAAACTCTTGTATAAGACAAATTTTGTCTGCTACTTGATTTTGTTTGAGATTTGCTGGACATAACACAAGCATAAAGTTTTCCTTAAATTTGATTATGTTTGAGATTTCCATGTGTGCTTTTTCTAAACCTACTGACGTATGTCACCAAATAAAAAACAAAGGTATTTCTTAGAAATATATTTCACCATCTAAATCCTATAAAACAAACCTACTATTGGAAATGAAAAGGCATGAGAATAAAAGGCACTAAATTCTAGTCTATTTTTGGAAACAATATACTTGTATAGTTTGGTACATGCTGTTGATAAAACATTTTTCAACTTGGCATGGTATCAATATTACGGGTGCAGCCAGGGCGGACGCAGAAAAAAAAAACCTTGGTGGGGACTAAATTTTCTAAATTTTGAATTTGGAAATTCGAAAAGACATTTTCTTACTATTTGACCTTATAATGGGTGCTACTATACAATGATTCAAAAAAGTACCCCAATAATTTTACAATTAAAAAAAAATATACAAGTTGGTGGCCCCCCAACAACTTGCATCCGCAGTGGCAGTAGACTGGTCTTATTAATTAGATATTTCTTTAATGGTTGTTGAGTCGTATTTATTAGTCCAGTCCTTTATTATTATGTTAATTTTCCGCTATTAAGTTGTTAGGTTATATAATTTTTGAGTCAAGCCCATAAATATATGGGTTGTATCAGTTTTTTATTTATAGGGCTATGTTTCCTACGTTTTATTCATTTAGAAATATAATTTAGAGTTCAGCAAATACGTTGTGGCTTCTTTGGAGGAGTGGCCTCTTCGGAGGAGAGTTTGTTTATGTTCTTTCGTTTGTTTTGTTTTTGTTGTTTTCATCATCTCAATCACCTTCACTCTGTCAATTGATCCGGCCTACCCGATAATACGATGGCAACTTCACGAAGCATCTGATACGAGTGTTCAGACATGGCAAGTATGCAAGCGAGGTCCGAGAAAGGTGGTTGATTATGCAAGGGATGCGGCTCACAATGCGGATGAGTCTTCCGACAGGGTACCGCGTGATGAGGCTGAGGAGGCAGTCGAAGCGCAGAGATAAAGAAGATAAGAGTTAAGGATTCAGCTGTTACTTTTTAGTTATTTCCTTTTGTTGGAGTCTTGTTAATTTAGGTTTATATTTCATTTTTGAAGTAGATAGGAGTCTTTTGTCTTTGGTATGAATACCCCTTGAGGTTTGAGAGGGGGAATTATGTTTTGATTCATGTTTGTTTTGGCATAGACTAAGGACCTTGCAAGTGGTGTCGTTACTTTTCTTCCAAGTCAGCAATTATATTTTAGTGTTTCCATCAAAATACCTTGCGTGCGTATTTTTGTCAAACAGTTCGCATATGTAATTCGTTCGAACAGTTGGTGTGCAACATCTCACTCTCTTTACTTTTAATAATTGGTGCAATGAATGTCCTTGTTTCCGATGGTCACTACACGAAGCACAGACAATAGGCTCGAGGGTCTGGAACAAGCGGCCACGACAATGAAGCAATCCTCGACCGAAACTCCACTAATATGGGTTCCTTAACCACCGTCTTCAATGATTTGGTGGCTAAACTCAATGGCCGGACCACCGGCAAACCCTTTGCCTGCCCCTAGACTCCACCCTATCCGCAACCAACGGCTCCTCCATCTTTGTCCTTTCCCTCGTCTGATGATACCGACCCCTCGCCTGGCTCGCTCGCGTTACTCAGTTCTTCCTTGTGCAACAAACACCGGTCGTGCAATGAGTCCCTCTCGCTCCAATCACCTTCTATGGCCCGACCCTCCCTTGGATCCAATTACTCATACGACACGACCCCGCGCTATCTTGGGATACCTTTGCCAAGGCGCTATTGGCTCATTTTGGCGAGGACACAACCATTGACAACTACGAGGCATTGTACCGGACACGAAAAGAGGGATCCTTATCTGATTGCGAAGCCATGTTTGAAGCCCGTCTCGCCGAAACACCCGATGTCCCTGATCATCAGTACGTCCGTATTTTTCTCGATGGTCTCAAATCGATGCAGATTAAGGATACAAATATCTCTAGCTATGACGACGCAGTTCAGATGGCTAAACGAATAGACATGATGGCCTCGATGCACAACGTCCCATTCCACTCGCCTCATGCAGCCATCACCCACCGAAGGGCCGAAGCCCGTCCCATCCACTCACTCAAACACGGGTCAGCGTTTCCCTCGACGTTTTGGCACCATGCCCAATGATGAGTACTTGCTTCAAGTGTGGATTGAAATATGGACCCATTGTCCCCAACTGCTCCATGTCTTGGTTGGCAAGATTGAAGATGACAATTCAGAGGACTGCCATGCAGCTGTTGCGGATGGCGTCGTCGATACCAAGCCACCCGACCAACCCAAGCTATAGGCCACGTATGACGCTCCAACAGAGAGCAAAGCCGGTCTCTGTTCGACCATATCGCTATAACCACTTACATAAGGATGAGATGGAAAAACTAGTGGTCAATATGCTCGCAGTAGGCGTCATACAGCCAAGTTGGATTCAACTGCTCCTTGATGAATTGCACGGCGTTAGGTGTAAATAGGATCTGTTGCAACCAAATCCGAGTGGCCGTTCCCGATGATGCCGAAACGGTGTGGAGCTTGATGAATTGTATGGTGTTAGGTGCAAACCGAATCTCAAGGCAGGTTGCCACCAGATCGAGTGGCCATTCCTGATGATGCCGAAACGGTGTTTCGCATTCATTCGGGCCACTACGAGTTTCTTGTCGTGCCATTCGGCCTAACCAACGCCGGTGTTGTGAAAAGCGCGCCCGACCCCGGGCGCGCCGGGAGCATGAGGCCCCGCCGGAACCGCGGCCCAAGGTGCAGGAGCGAGCAAGACTCAGGAGGCGGGGCAAGCTAGGGGCGCCGTGAGTCCGTAAGCTTGGGGCGCTGGGCGAGCATGGGTTGCCGTAATTATCTTTGCTCACATGAATTCCCTATACGTAAATTCAGCCAAAGTTAAATGCGAGCAGTGTTTATGTTGCCTAGCTTTTATTTACTATTTCTTGTTCAGCCTAATATCGCCGGCATCCATTAAAAGTTGGCCTTTATTTATTCTTGTTCGGCCTAACACCACTAGCCTCCATTAAAGTTTAAAAATTATGCCTTTTCTTATTCTTGTTCAGCCTAACACCGCTAGCCTCCATAAAAAATAGTGCAATTTTTATTCTTGCTAAGCCTAACACCGCTAGCCTCCATTAAAAATTATGCCATTTTTTTATTGAATTGTTGCCTTTTTCCATCGCCAGCATATTAAATGCTTGTTAAATTTTAGCACCTATTAAGTTGTTATTTTCTTTTTTACTTCTTTTAGAATCTTATTATCTTTTTAATTTTATGTTGCATATTAAGTTGTAGCATATACTCATTTGTTAGATGTGTGCAGATCTACACGACAAAATTTAAATTAAATATATAAGAATATAATTTAGTGCACCCTGATTCGTGGGCCAGCGCCCCGCGCCCCGAATTTTTACCTCGTTGCCTCTGCGCCCCTGAAAACACTGACCAATGCCTCAGCCACTTTTCAGAGCTTAATGAACGATATATTCGGGCCATTCCTTTGTAAGTATGTTTTGGTTTTCTTCGATGATATATTGGTATATAGTGTTACGTGGGAGGCGCACCTCCGTCACTTGCGCCAAGTTTTTTGCATGCTACAAGACAATGGCCTCGTTATTAACCATAAGAAGCGCCTTCTCGGCCAGCCACAAGTCTCGGGCACATTGTGTCCTATAATAGCGTACAAATGGACCCAGCTAAGGTCGCCGCCGTGGGCCGACTCCATCCTCCGCGAAAGGTGTACAAGTTTCCTCTATGAAAGGAGTACGCAATTTCTTGGGATTAACGGGTTACTAACGGCGCTTCATCCGCGATTATGGCAAGCTAGCGACGCCGCTCACAGCTTTTCTAAAGAAACCTCAGCCGCAGTCTTGGGTTTGACCGCACGCTGCAGAGACAACATTTCAGCAATACGTCAACCCTTCGTATGCCTGATTTTTTCGAAGGAATTTTTAATTTAATGCGACGCCTCAAGGAGTGGTCTTGGCACGGTCCTCATGCTGGATAAGCTTGTGGCATACTTTAGTTAGCAACTTCACTCCGCCTTCTAGTCAAGTCCGCATATGAAAATGAGCTAATAGGTTTGGTACTGGCCGTGCAACATTGACGCCCCTACTTATTGGGCCGACATATGGATCAACGAAGCCTTCGCCACCTTCTCGCGCAATCATTGACTACAGCGGCTCAACAGAATTGGGCTGCTAAACTTTTGGGCTTTGAGTTCTCTATCTCATACAAAGAGGGATGTGTAAACCGAGCCGCCGATGCTTTGTCACAAAGGGACGAAGATATTGAATGCCACGCCATTTCCTGCCCAAGGCTGGAATAGGCAAAAGTTCGGCATGGTCTCGCGAGTGATCCGCACCTTGGCCCTAAACTCTCAGGGCTCTTTATAGGGCTATGTTTCCTACGTTTCATTCATTCAGAAATATAATTTAGAGCTCAACAAATGCATTGTGGCCTCTTTGGACGAGTGGCCTCTCGAATGAGAGTTCGTTTATTTTCTTTCATTTGTTTATTTTTCGTTCTTTACATCATCTCAATCATCTTCACTCTACCAGTTTAGAAACGGCACAAGTTTTAAGAAAAATAATGGAAGATGTATTTTAAGTGGAGATAGGTCATATAAAGCGGGGTATTCAATGTTGAATAAGTATCGGTTTAGAGGCTTTGGGTTCCACAAAAAGTAAAAGTAAGTCATGGATTTTTTGTAAATACTGAGCGTGAATGATGACAAAGATATAAAGATTATGTCCTAAAATGGAAACACCACACTCTTGGTGGATGGACGAAAATGACAATAAGACTACATTCTTCGTGGACGGAGGAAGTATATAATAAAAAGAGTGAAAAAATAAAATTCTAGAAGAGTGCACCACTGGAGTTTCATCAATCAGATGTTGAAATTTTATGGAAGAGATGGAATCAAAATGAAACACACTTTAATTTTATTCAAGAAATTAAGAAGAATTAAGCAACGACCAAACTAAATAGTCGTTTTTCTAATAGAAAACATATTTAAAATAGGCATTTCATTAGACTCACAAATACATATACCCCTTTTAATGAGTTTATGATCATTATGAAACTACTTGTAACATTATTTAAGAATATTAAAACCTTATCTAACATCCCAAACCACAAATATGGGGAGACTCTTGCCAAAATCTTATACTAGTTGCTAATTTTCACTTATTAGTAGCCTATGCCAATGATCATCTAATGAGTCTTAGCCTATTTTTGAACTATTATAATTTCCTCCACAATCAGTAGGGTGTCACAAACACCACCACCAATGGATAGTTGAGTGCTCACGGGGCTTATCATGAACTCCAAGATTTTGTCCTACCCATATGTCAAGAGGTTTGCCAAATGAAATTGCGAAACATTTTCAAACATATTTTCACTCCTTTCAACACAAACATGAAGGCTTAACCTTAACAAAGAATGATTAAGATCGTACCACATAACAGTTGACCATCAAGACAAACGGTATATTGCACACACCAGAGTAGAAGCAATCTTAAACAACACTTAAGTGGTTTATTGCGGAAAATATTTTAACTATAAAAACACATACTAATTATATAAACCAACTTACGTAATTGTCACATTGATAATGAAGTACCTTTGTAATAAGCGGCGATTTGGCTCTGGAAACGTTTCACATATTGCTGAACGCATCGCAGCTATTCTAACGCTACGGTCAGTTCCTGATCATCAAGTAAAATGTCAAAATTGAAAACCAAAATGGAAGTGAACATCAAAGTCCCTATACATTACATTGCCCTTTAAACACTTAATTACTTTGTCTTCAAGGAGTTTATTCATCCAAATGCATCTAGCGCTTCACATTTAAGATATGAAGCTTTAAATGGATGACAATCAGAAAGAAAAATATGAAAAAAATTACGTCGGGTAAAATATTATTAGAGCACAAGTTCCGGTTTGTTCCACTATCTCAAAATAGTTTGTCTACCCACAGAAAAATCTTTTAGTAAATATATGTAACACATATCGTACAAAAGATAAGGTTGAGAACTCATGAATTTTACATGTGATCTTTCATTGAACCAATTGGACGCAATTTCTTCGTCATCAGCACATTTACTAGTCTATGCATTTATCTGTGTTTCTTTTTGTTCTGTTCTAGTACGCAAAGATTAAAAAAATGGTAGGAATAGAAAGACAAAACAAAAGGTAGACATTTGAACATCAAACTTACGACAAGATTCAAGGAGAGCCTTGCAGCAAGAAGCAGGGACCGGAGATGAAGGCAACTCCCGAATAACATACTGGTCATGATCAGCAAAGAATTCATTCAACTGAAATATAGTGAAAACTTAAATTCAATTGTTTCAACACCATATCGAAGTACCTTTACACAATCAGCTATGACATGTGCATCTTCGTCTGGCGAAAACTCATTTTTCCCTGACATGGTTGAAAATGCTTCATTTATATTTTGATAATACCTTATGCAGAATCAGTTAAGTATGCAAACTTGAAACTTTAGAAAATGCATTATTTGATGTCAGATGCACAGTAGAAGCACTGTTATCAAGCTTGCCATCACTAAGAAATTAGGAGCTCTGCGGAGATATGGATTTGTTAACATACACATCTCTCAACTTAGCAACACTTACAAACTTTATACACAAGAAGAAAATATGAGTTCTCCTGAAAGTAGTAAAGTATCTTAAGTTTGTTAGTATATTTATTTCAATTGTTCCATTTATGACTTTCGAACTTTACGGAAAAGAGTAGACATGGAAGAAGTTATTAAACTATGCAATTTATAGTAGCATGGCTGCAATTCTAAGTCATTTTTCGGAAAGAAAAAGTACATTTTAGATATTTAAAAATGATAGACCTCTACAATTATTTACATGTATCATCCATCTATAAAGCAATTAAATGAAAAAGATCATGTAATTATTAGAAATTCAATCCCTACTCAAATTATATCTGGAATGTTTTAGTCCTCAATCACTTGCCATTGCTATGCTTGACATGAAAATCTTTCTTGTTGTGTTTACTTTCTATAAAGTTTCCATAGTTAAATAAAGAATGTCTATCAGATTTACTATTTGAATTATTTCATAGTATCTCAACACTCGATCATGGTAGGAATTAAACCTATTTTTAGGTCAGTACAGTGAGTATACGTAGCAACAATGGCTCAACTATATCAGGACTACTGAACCAACTTGCCATAAATCATGCTTCTAGGTCTCATTAGTTGAGCCTTAGTGTGAAATAAGATGGTATTAGAGTCGATTATTGAAGCTATTCAAATGGGACATCCAATTTAACATACATTGGAACAATCCGAGGTTGAGGAAGAATGCAGTGAGGATGTCAAGTCCAAGGATTGTGTCCAACATTTATATTGGAGGCATGTTTCCTACATTTATAATTAGGTATCATGGTCATATATAACACTGTACTGAATTATTTTTCATAAATTGGAAGTAGAAAAAAATTCATTATACAGATTCACTTGCAAGTTGCACCAAGGGCCTGCAGTGCGCTAACCGTAAAACATACAACATCCAGTTATCTAAATTTAACAAAGTACTAAGTAACCATTTTGGCTTGCCTACCTTATCTCTCTCTCTCTCTTTATTTATATTTATAGAGATTCTATTATAACTTATCAGTAGTGGTTATTAATGAAATCTAGATGGATCCCTTATCAGTGGTCACCCAACACTCGGCTATAAAGCAAGGAAGTCTGACAATTGTCTTGTAACACTTGCCTTTAGATCTCATAGCCTTTCTTCTTAGCATAAGACTCCTTTTTCATCCTTCATTTTTGTCCTTCTTGCTTTAATCTTATGATTAATATCTTTGATAGCATAAAGATTCACATTCTAGGTCTTCCTTACCATCAATCTCGATGGTTAAGCACTATATATTCCAATTTGAGTGACTATTTTAAATACCCATACTCCGAAGTGTCTCATACCATCTACATAAAAGACAAAAGAGTTAAGAAATCTATGCATCAAAGGAACCAACCGACCTTTTTCATATTCTGATATCCGGCGTTCAACATCTTCAACATCAGCAGCTTGCCTCAAGATGCCTTCGGTTTTGGCTCCTAAAATAAAACTTTCTCTGATCAACACCAATAAAAGGAAAACAACCAAATCTATAAAGCTATAAAATGCGTGAATATATAACCAAGTAAAACAACAAGTTAGGAAGAGATAAACAGTACTTTCTGCATGCAATAAATGCATGGAAAAGGAACATATCTAAATCAATTTAAATTTGAGTAATTTTTTCCGTGGTTTCTGCTAGTACGATTACTTTAGCCCCTGTATAGACTGCAATGATTTATAAAACGCTTGTTTAGGTGTGCAGGAGACCAATAATAAAATTCATAGGCTTAGTATTTTCTTTGTCACAGTATATGCTAAAAATAGTACATTTACATCTATTAGACATTATTATTTGGTAAAGATGCGGTCCATTACAAGAATAGCATGTCAAACGAAATATGCAATAAAAAACATATGGTGCGGAATAAAAGAGGCTTACCATGCTCCTCAAGAAACCTAAGAGCCTTCTCCAAGAAGGATGGAGTGGAATCTATATCTTCCAGGGCAAGTAAAATTGGTCGCCCAATTACTAAGGATTTAGCTGTTTGTCTGTCTTTCACTATAAGCAAGGGCAGGGAAGAAAAAATGAGGCATAAGCCACATAAAAACAATTTTCACAGCCAATAAGCAAAGTTAAACCACAGTCAATAAGCAAAGTTAAATGAAGTCCATTTCAGTGTTATGATATTCCATGACATCTCAACCCTAGCACATATGGTTCACCTAGGATGGGTCAAGAACTAAATGGATCACACCAAAATCACCATTACAGAGAAAAGCATAAGATTAGGAATTCACTACTATAGGAATACCTATTATACTCGACCTATAAGCAAAGGTAACACAAGGGAGGGACTCTGGCTCCATCAGGATTAAGCAGATAGAATCTTATACTTTGGCTTTTCTTTCTTTGGAAGTAACCAACTTTATATTTAAAGATTGATATGAATAGATTGAAAGGAAAGGCAACACTGTCTATTTGTACTGCTGGCATAAAAAAAGTAAATTGTGCGTCATATAAATGATGTATTTATGAATAAACAGTTGCTCTGTTACTCATAGTTCTATTGCAATTGATTAGCCTTCTCTTTTGTCATAACAATATCCTACCACTAACGGCACAATATTTTAAAAGAATCAAAAAGTAGTTGCACGTTTAGATAGTGAGAAAGATACTTTGATCGAGAGAAGCATCGGTGGCATTTAACTGATCACTCTTGAACATGCCATTCTGTCCCGTAACAAGAGCAGCGTTAGGGGCATTTGAGAGGGCTTCTTCAAGTGCTGCCTTCCACTCATGCAAATCCTCCATTGTTTCTGCCTGGGTTACAAACAAAACAAGGCACATGAGCATAACAGATACTAGGCGTATGGTGGGCATGAGGATATAGAGGGAGGATGATCATGGTCGCAGAATAAAACAGGGTGAAATCCATTCTAGATCTGAAACATATGCTGAAGATAAAGCAACATGAAGATTACATACCTTGTCAAGGATTATCAAGATTTTAATTATCATTTTCCAACTTGAATATCTTTAAAGAAACCTAAGTAATTATGGGCTCGAAATCATAATATGATAAGCTGCCCCTGTACTGCTGATTGATACCATCTTAAAAATTCAGAGTTCTCAAGTCAATTTATCACAATGAATTAGACTGAAAAGAATAATGATATATAGAGCAAGAAGTTGAAGAAAAATTAACAAAGAGCAAATTAACATATAAATGCTTGAGTTTGGACCATCAAATCAATCTAACAGGATATCACCTTGAGTGTGAAGGCTCGTCCATCTCGACCGTCAGGGAACAGCACAGTGATCAACTTCTTGTCTTCTTTTACTACCACACTGGAATGAATCAAAAAGTCAATATCCTGATGTGGTTTGATTGCAAAACTTGGCCAAATTAATACACAAGCAGAAATAGAAACCCTACCAATTACAGATAAATTAATTAAAAAGATAAAAGGCAACCTGCCTGAACTGTTAAGATCAATGCCTCCAAGGGTTAAGTTGACTTCACTCGATTTTTGAGGAACTGCATTCTAAGAAAAAAGTAAAAAGGTTGAACAGAACCAAATATATGATATACCATGACAAAACAACCACATGAAATTTTGAAATTGGAGAAAGAAGTTGCAGATGTTACTTTAGCACGATAAAATTCCATATGCTAGCATGTCATGCGTAACAAATGTAAACTAGAGATTATATGAATAAGAAAATCTTGCCAGACACTATTTAACAAACTTTGTATGCTTAAACCATTGCAAAACTGAATCAAATGCGATATATAATAAGATAACAACCTTAGAGCCTGCAGCACATATGTAGATGCATTAGTGCATATGCCACAAAGATTTCAAAAAAAATAACAGTTAGTCCGACTGGTAAGGCATACAAATATAGAACAAAGAGTTTGAAAATTGTGTAGCTCGAGATTTTATACAGTCTCAGGAAAAAAGTTTCCTATTAGTTAGAATATAAGAAGTCCTGTAAGATAGTTTCAGGGGGATGCAACTTACTGGATCGCTTCTATAGAAGACCAAGGAAGTCTGAGTTAAAATGAACCACCTTTTCTTCCACGATGTCCAACCAATTCCTACGCATGACGTAAAAGGTTTAAGGAAAACAACTAATTACTCTTAAGCACCATAAAATATATCTCTTTATAGTACATTGCTCAAATGTGAATTTTCTGAAAATTGACTGAATATCATATCATAAAACATTTGTTGTTCACTGGTACCCCAGGTCTGCTTCCAAATGCACAAATTGAAAATGACTCTTGAGTCCTAAAAAAGGTTCTCGTTATTTTATTCTCTCTCCCTTTGTTCAACCTTCAGTCTCTCATTTCTTTATAAACAATGCATAAAGTCTAAAGGCTAAGTTCCACCAGTATGATACAGGATGTTGGTCAATGCTCTGAGTTTGGAGAAGCCTATATATATAACAGAATCCGATGGTGTGTTCCCTGTTTGGAGCCTACAAAGGGGCCCTTTAAGTATATCAATCAACATTGGTGGTCAGACGAGTATCTGGTTTTGCACGGAATTAAACTATATAACTATTATATTTTATTTTATTTTTTGAGTACTGAACTATCTGAATATTTTGGGCTCTTTCCACAGTACGTTCATGTCAAGCTTGGAAACCATCAAAGAGCCAAAAAATTAACAATATAAAGGCATCTTGACCTAAACCCTACTAATCAGTGCTTATACTGATACACTTTAGCTTCACAGTTGTACTGTATAAAGAATTTACTGAGGAATGGTGGAGGAGTATTGAAACCATTATCCATTAAAACTACATATATACCACCGATATATAGACGAGTTACACTAATAGAGTTAAAAATACACGCAAGACTTTGCACCAAATCATTAGTATTCTGTCAATGCAGACTAGATTTCTGCACCTAAACAATTAACAGTCCATGACAAGGTCATGTATATAACCCAAGACATCACCTTCTACCATACAATCTTGATTTGGATTTTTTACCCAAAATATAATATCAGAAAATGAAATGAAGTGAGAGCAAAGAAAGATGTACAACTTCTTTTGTTTTATTGGCAAACAATACCTTTTGATGACAAAAATAGTGAGCCACTTTTGTATACCTGCAAAGATGGAAAGTAAAGAGCTTGGATGAGATGTCATTGCTCTAGGAAAAAGATGAAGTTAGATACTAACATAGGTAGGTTTAAATGCCAGGGCACCATCACAAGATACTGCATGAATTCTCATTAATTATATTATTAGATGAAATAGGAAAATTAAAATCGCCAATTTAGCTTATGCTTACTGTTAAACTTGCCAATTTTTACCCTCAACCACCCAGTTGATAAAATATAATTTACTTTCATCTAATGCAAAACGCAGCACAGAGACAGGTCACTGCTTAGGTCTCGTGAACTACACTATCACATCGAAAGCTTTATCTGATACCCATGAGGTCCCATACCATCCAATAAACAAAGCTTCTTCCAACAAAGACCCAATACATAGTCAAATCAAGAGTGCCAGTTCTTGTCACAAGCCAAAACTCTTCCCCTGAATTCTACCCTTTAAGCCATGAAGGTACAACCGGAGCAACTATCCATCACTTTACGAATGTGTTGAAGCCTTTTTAGTTATTTCTCATGCAATATCAACTTTTACTACCTTGTCCACATTCCAAATATGTGACTTTTCATCTGTCTCTTCTATTGATCCATAAACTTATCCTCAAAGGCAAAGCTAAATCAGACTCAACCCCAATCACCAAAATTCATCTTCACCTCTTTATATCCTAAGCGTCCATTTCGATACACCTTTGATGTCTCCTTCAAAATTATGGAAATTCATGTTTCAAATGCAAGCATAAGCCCAATTACATCAACGTGATAATAAAAAAAAAATACAGATTCCACAAATTTAATTCCTAAGTAAGTACCTTACTCCCAGCATGAAAAGCGGGGCTTGGCGGTGCAGGTGGCGGAGGCGGCTCATTTTTGCCACCACCAGCTTCCGCCTGAAACGAGATTAACGTTGAACAAAAAAAAAAACACAAAAAAGTACTCAACAAATTAATCAAAAACAGGTCACTGAGATCATCATCAAAATCATGCATTTCAGAAACGTACCTGCGAGGACTCTGCCGCTGCTGCATTGTTGTTCACATTCGTCATTTCGCAATTATGAATGGATTACATCAAATAAAACCTGCAAATGCATGCAATACTAACAATTGATCAAATTCCGAGATCAGCTCGTTATGAAAAATAGCTTTTTAGGGGCATTCATTCACCTAATTTCCTTATATTAGTTTAGGAAAACGAGAGCAAGGTGTGCAATCATAAAACAAATGGAACCAATGCGTTACTGTTTCTCTCTCTTTTTTTTGTATGAGAGAGAGAAGGAAGAGAGAGAGAGAGAGAGGAGAGTGCCTTTTTTCTGTAAGAAATACGAATGTGTGGAGGGACGGAATTTTTTACTCTGATTTTTTAACTCTTTTTTTTAATTAACAGTTATTTACTTCTTTCTGTTGGATTTTTTTTTTCTTTCTTCCCCTTTTTAACTTCTAGGAATAAATTATGCGTTTCAAATAATATGGTCGAAATGATAAATATTTTCAAATTTCTATCTAATTTGATTTATTTATAAATAATAATATCAATTTTTTTGTTTATGGATTAAAAATATTTATAAACAAGGGAAAAGATAAATGTATATAAATTATACATACATAATTCTCTTTAATTTCAATTGAACCGAATCGATTTTATTTAAACTGATTTTATTACTAATTATATTATTTTTTTACTAAATTACCCCTATAATATTTCAAATATATGATTAAAAAATTGGTTTGATAGATCCTCCAAAAAGAGCCACAAAAATAATGTATAGACCAAAATATTACTCAGCTCTGTCCATTCACATATGATAAATTCATATAATTTCTAATTTATTTTAGAGATAAATATATAGATATCCAATAGAAAAAGTTAACTTTTTAAAAAATTATTTCATAATGGTAAATATGTAATATATTAATTTATTTTAAATTAATTAATAAAATACCTAAAAAGTCCAATTATATATATACAATATATGTACATCTATCACTACTTTTCTAACAATTTTATGAGCTAACTTGAAGCCGAATGTCAAGCAAATTCAAATTCTAGTTCTTGAAAGGACCGTGAATTGTGGTATGTGGTAATAATTTGTTGATATCGTCATTGAATAAATTGTTTTATCTAACATGATATTGAAACAAGAAACTTGTTTTGAGAAACTAAGGCATTACGGAAAAAATATACAATGTCTTGTCAAAAAAATTTGGACGTGTCTATTTTGTTACAAGTT
>JAYDZE010034539.1:0-27103 GCA_034509125.1 Monilaria moniliformis
ATCTTTACAATAAATAAATCTACATAAATTTTGAGGTCATTTTGACGGCTTCTTATTTCAATAAATTTATTTTGAATGTTAGTAAATTTTATAGAAATATGAAATGTACCAAATAAAATTCAATTTGATCGGTAATTTTTTCTCAAAATTATAACTTAAGGAGGAAAGAAAATATCATAATGAGCAATCTTAATTAATATGGCAGTGGGCTGTCTTAATGTAAGCAAAATGAAAATTAAGGAAAGGTACAAGCAATTAAGGCCCAAAATGAAAGAAACAGTAGCATGTTTTCGCGGCCCATTCGCAGCCCATGCGCCGCCCAACAGCAAGCAACAGCTCAATTCGCTGGACCCAAACCTCTCTGCCCAAACCCGTGACCTGAGCCCGGACCCAAAACCCGACCCGCAATCCAGAAACAGCAACAGAGCAGTTACTGGGTGCGTCTCTTCGCGCTTCAACTACTGTCGATTCGCCGTTGATTGTCGCCGCCTCCGTTAACCGCCACTGCCCCAACCGTCGCGACGTCGCCGGCGACTTGGCGACGTTGCCGTTCGCTGGAAAATTGGAGTAAGATTGTGGATTCAAGATTGAAAATTCAACCAAAACACCCAAAAAAAGAATCGATTTTTTCAGAAAATAGGCACCAAATTCTTTCAATTTTCGAACAAAAAACTTGATTGAATCTCAATTAGCGACCAAATATTTCAACAGAACTTAACTAATCAAATACATATAATCAAGACTGTCGAACATGGATTCTCAATTACGTCTTGAAAGTTTATGCAAGTTTCTTTTAATCTCTTGCACACAGTTTATTGGATTTCAAAACTTAATGCGGACATTTATCAATAGAGTTTGCTCATAGATTTCCAATTTATCACATTAAAGCAAGATCTTCTCTACGATGATAACCGAGATAATAATAACAATAAATTTGAATGTGAAAGCGTACAGGAGTTCATGTAAGATTTTATGTGAAATTGATATGATCTTCCAAACGATCATGAATTCATATGCGATTTTATGTGAAATTGATATAATCTTCTAAACGATCAATTTCACCCATTTTGATTCATTCTAGAGAGAAAATACAGAAATCATAACCCAACTCATAGTAATAAGTTCCTTTATTTTTAATTTAGCTTTAAAAGAATTCAAAAATTAATCTTATTCAAAACATTGACTAATATGAGAGCAAAGCAAAACATGTGCACACAATGGCCACTTGATTTTAAGATCAAATAACTTCATAATAACATACAAAAGTACATCAAATTCCTACTTGTGAAGATATTCTATCAATCACTACTAACATACCACATGATATATTGAAACATACAAAAACAAAAATTATGTGGAATGAAGCGCAATGGGGAGAATAGCAGTTCAAAAGATGGGGCATCCCTCAACAACAATGCCTTTAGCAGTAGGGCAAGAAGCCAGAGGGCATCCATCACTAACACTTCCCCACCACTCAAGGCTAACATGCCCCATACCCAAACACAGATACAGAAACACTCCCATGAAGGCCAATCCCGCATCGAGCGCCCCGGACAACACGTAGTTCAGTCGACTCCACCACTCCCGGTAGTATCGGTATGCAACATAGCCCGACAGGAACCCTATGATGATCCAGCTGTTGTAGTTCACAGCAGTCGCCGGAGGCATATTGATCACCGACACCAGCATCACAGGAACTGAAACTTGCCTAAGCCACTGCTGCCTGGGGAAGGCCTTGGTGGCCACCCACACTACAACGGGAGCCACGGCCCCCACTAGGAAAGACCAGTTGATGGCGGAGTAGTAGCCGAGGTTTCCAAATATCCTCTGTGGTCCAATCAAGCCCCAAACAACGGAGGCGTCATAGAACACATGGTCGCTGGGGCATGTCCACGGGCTGCTTGGAGGAAGCGCTGCCCGGTCACAGATGTTGGGGATGGTGTCCATGAGCCACCATGCTGTTCCTAGATGCACCACTGATGATATCAGAGTGCCAAGTACCTGATCAATCAACATCAAGAATATTGAACAAGATTATGATAACATTGTTGATGTAATAATAATCTGTTTCGGAAAAGACTCAAAAAAATGAGGAACCTGGGCCATGAACATCGTTCTAGGTGGTATTTTCATGTAATGTCCGAGTTTGAGGTCTTGAAGAAACACCAACGCCTGTTTCATGCTGATGTAGCCGTATACCTTGAAGCACATGTTGGCCACTGGATAACCAGGATAGAGGAATCCGATAAGGTATTCAGTGATCACATTCAATCCTGGTATCTGATGACAATGTATAGATTATAAAGACATTGACAACCAAGAAATATGAGGATTCATTTGGTAACTGAATTGGGATTGGCCAAAAATATAAAGCAGGAAGCGCAAACAGATTTATGATCAGCTTAGAGAGTCTCACTTGGTTTGTTGTGGCAGCGATGACTCCAACGGGAAGGGTGAAGAAGAAGGCAAGAGCACACGCTAACAAGACTCCCCACCACGGCAACTGAAGTTGATCGATGTTAAATTGACAGAGAAGTAAGGTGGCAGCAATGTTTATGAAAAGAACGCATAAGAACCACCATTCCGGAACTTTCTTGTAGCTTTGCATAAGCTTGGTGTGTACATCTGTCGTCTTCTCCTTGAATGCGGACTTGCTCAGCAGCCACAGATCTCTAAGCACACAAAAGCTATCACTTTCATATACCAACAAAGCAGCAGTTCTAAAGAACAATATTGAAAGCTAAAAAAATTTATGAGCCAATTGATCTAACAGATACGCGTTCAGTTCGTCTACTTGCAACGTGAGGTAAACCATAGAGTACCGTCAAAACCAAACCAAATGGTTTCACCTTTTGTTTTACCTCAGCCACGATCCATTGATAACTGGTTCTCTAGTTCACATTAATGACCAGAAAAATATAAACTGAGCAGAGCATGATACTAAGGAAATAAGTTCTAGAAAACACTCAACCAGTTTAGACGTTTCTGCCAAACTAGTGTAAATTTCTAACATAGAAGGGTGTTCTTATCTTAATTTGAAGCACAGTATCCTCAACAACACAAAGAAAGTCCATCTGTCTTGGCTATTCAAGATGACTGAGAATATGATAAAAGATCATTAAAGAATGAATGCAGTTCTGAGTCGTTAGTACAACTTACTTGCCGTGGAAAAGGAGGACATGAACAATGGTGGCGGTGAGACAGGCAAAGCTGAAACCATAGGTCGTGGCGAAGAATGTGGTGAGATAGAGACGGCCTTCACGCTCATATGCATCCAAGTCAACATGGAAGTTTGAATCTATAATGGCCGAGATGTTATAGACCTGCCCCTCTGATGTGAAGAGGTCATCAGAGAATATTGGAAAGGTCCTCGCTCTGAAGACGTTGAGCCCGTACATAATAGGTGTAACTATGTACACACAGAAGATATATCCAACAGCAATGTTAGCAGTAGCAAACCATGGGCTAGCTAATGGGCTGCCGAGATATGAGGATATGCTCGACCAATCTAGGCCGATAGCACCTAATCCGAGACCATGGAGTCCAGAACCAAGCTGTTGAATGATGATCGAAGAAGAAAATATCCAGCAAAGCCAGGAGATTGAAGTAAGCTTTGGGAAGAGATATCCTGGAAATACATAATAAGCAAAGCTGCAAAGGAAAGCGATGAGGAAGAACTGGTTCCGCGTCACTCCACCCTTGGCTCTCACCTCTTTCTCATGAAGTGCCCTGCAATTTATAACTCCGGCGGTTACATTCCTCCCATAGACACAAACAATAACGATGCCACCTTTACACATTATGTTCATTTAAAGCAGGATGCATCTATCGGTCCATAATAGTTATCTGAGACTAAAAAGAGTTTGAATGATGAAAATGGCATTTTAGAAGGCAAGGCAAGATATCGAACCATGCGTCCTCATTAGTCCACATGAGGTCAAAACAGGAAATCCGTAAAAGAAATTCCAGTTCTTACAGTCACTAAGAGCACCTTGAGAATTAGTGCTCTTGGCATGTTACTGTTCAGGGCTCTGTCCTAACAGCAATTTTATCAATTTGGATTCTTTGATGCAACTAAGATGAATTTAAACAAACAAAGGGGGGCATGTGTTGAAGACGTTCTTCCCACTGTAGTTGTTGAAATTGAGCAAAACCTACTCTGGAGCTAGTAATTGCATAACAAATTTTGAATCGTTGGATTTGAAGACGCATTAGAACCGTGCAGTAACGGAAAACAAGAGCTCTAAATCCTGATGTTGAGTGGATATGAATCCAAATCAACAACCCAGAGGAAATTGCCGACCACATTCATCACCTCCTTTTGCATTACCGTATACTAATCAATAATCATATCTTAATTAGAAATTTAATTCTTGTAGCCTATGACTAGAAAGTTGATAAGTTATAGCGGAGTGAGTGATCGCACCTGAAGAGAGATACCTGAACGAGGTTTTGCGGCCACCACATGGCAGCGGGTTCCACCAGATACCGGCGGAGAAGGCCGGCCCAGCCGAAGCCGAGAACCTGCGTGGTGAGAACCACCCCGAGCGACACCCAAAAGGTCATCTTCCGGCCGTAGAATATCTTGACGGCGCTGACGATGTGGATCGAGTAAGGGTTGGCCGCCCCCGAGTTAGCAAAGATGGTGATGAGGACGTGCTCCTTGACGTTAAACCCGCCCGGGTTGAGGCTAAACTCCCACTTCCGTCCCCGGAAGAAGACCCGGCGCGTGAGGGCAGCGGCCATGAGGTGGCCGAGGGGGACGACGGCGATCTGGGCGGAGATGGCGGTGATGGAGAGCGGCTCGCGGCGGTACCAGAAGAACTGGTTGAGGAAGGAGAGCAGGACGCAGGCCGCCGCCCCCAGAACCCACATCCGGAAGGTGACCACGGGCAGCGCAGGGTCGTCGGTGGGCGGCACCGTGAGCGCCACCTGTTCCACCGGCGAGTTTTCATCAATGGAATCATCGGCGGGCGATGGGTGGCCGTGAATGTTGGCAACTGCACATATTGAAGTCAGATGAGGCGTTTATTCATATTGAGTCAAAATGAGATAGGTGACTTACTGAGTGGAGAAGAGATTTCTTCTTCTGCAGTTTCAATCATCTCTTAGTTGCAGTTTTGCCGTGAGAGGAAGAGATAGATAATGAGTATATGAGTTGTTAGTCAAAGTGGGAAGGATGATGTCATCGGGATCCATTGATTAACAAGATGGCCGGACCAGAGAAAGGCGGAAGATAACCGGAGCATGTGATGTAGTCGGGTGACCCGACCCGACCCGACCATATATTCTTTTTATGACCATAGTTTACAAAAGAAATTTATATTTTTAATGACACTTTGGTTGCATTGCACCATTTGAATATATGTAGACCGGTGGAAGCAACTCAACTCTTTTCTAATTTTCCCTAAGAGAAGATATTTATTGTGAATAAAATTAGGTTACAATAAGGAAGCAGGTCTGTTCGGGGTGGGTTTGGTTATCAGGGACTGGAATGGAGCTCTCATCGCAGCTCTCTCAGCACGGAAACCTCCGAGGTCTAATGTGATGCTAGCCGAAGCTCTTGCTATTGTAGATGGCATTGTTTTCTGCGTTGACCATAACATCCAACCAATTGTGATTTTCACGGATTCCCTCCTAGCGGCACGGATAATGGCGGGGAACACAAAGGATGAAGACTTTCTACCTGATGATATAGCCGACGTTCTTCAAGTGGCGAGAGAAAATATCTTAATAGGTGTTTTTCATATGTATCGGACTGCCAATCGAGTGGCGCATTGCCTTGCTCAATTTGCAGCGACGCTTTCCTCTCAGGTTGTTTGGAGGGATGCTTTTCCGAGTTGGTTGATGGACATTGTCCGTCTGGACAATTAATGCAATTCTCTTCCCTTTCAAAAAAAAATATATATATTATATACATGTTTAAGTCATCACTGCTTCAACTATAATTTCAAATTTGATTCTGCAATCAACAATATAAGTAATGAATGGTATATACTGTGTGTGACTACATTCTTCCAATTTATATCAAAAACAAAAATCAAATTGAGCAAATAAATAATTATAAAACTAACAACCATCAATTTGGTTTACCAAAGAAGCCTTGCTAATACTAGACTTACTAAATAATTAACGAAACAAATTCGATAAACATATTCTAAAAAATGAAGATTGAACTTCAAAATTGGTATCTGAATATGGTTAATTGTAAATTTACGGTACCTAAAGATTAATTTGCACATTTCAGGTATCTAAAATAGTGGTTAATATCATTTCAGGTCATTTTCCACTTTTTAACTTTTTTTTTTTTATTACTAAACACGCCCTTCAATCCTTTAAGGCTATAATTGTACATTTCTAAATTTTACTTTATTTCGGCATACACACATGCAACATTTGCCATCATTTTTTTTGCATAATTTTCTTGATTTGACATAAAGTGAAATTTGAATAGCACAACATTTTAATTTCTAGTCAAATCTGCAACCTACTTTTTGTCATCTCCCTCTCTTCAAATATATAAACCCTAACTCATCTCCTTCTTCTCTCTTCTTCACTCGACTTCACTTGATTATAAATATTTATTTCGTATATTTATTAACAAAAAAAAAATGTATTTAATTCTTTTTACTATCTATATAGCATTTTTATTGCTTCCTACAAGAATAATATTTTGCATTTAATAATATCTGAAAATAATTCATTTTTTCCCCAGCAATTAGAATATGTTGCATTGTTATGTTTATTAACTTCTGTTTATGGGCTACTAGATTTTACACTTATATTTATACACAGACAAGTGTGAGTGAACTTCCATTAATAGCCAGAGAATAGACACTTTGGCATGTTGGTGCTCAAGGTTTATGTAATTATTCATGCAAATATATTTCTTGTCGTGACAGAACTAGTGTTCAAATGTCTGCAAAATTGCAACAAATTAATTCCTAAAATTACTTGCTTCACTTGATCAAATAATTCATTATTATTATTATTTTAATTAATCTAAATAATAAAATTCAATAGAAGGCAAACCATTATTAGCCAAGTAATTTTTTCAATACAACTTGTGAATTACGTAGCCTAAACGCAATTAGAGCTTAATTAACCGTCGAATTGAGAGTCTATATGAGAGAAAGAGAGGGCGTTAACGTAATTCTGGCATTAAACAAGTGTTGGTGAGAAAAAGGCGACAAGATATATTTACAATTATTAATCTCTCCCTGAAACCTTACATACACTGATATATAATAATATAATCACGTTCAAATAAATAAAACATAAAGTCTCCTATAAGACTAATTTATAAATAGATTTGGATCCAAGTATTGGACCCATTAAATCATTCCATGTAAGTTAATGATGGGCTATGAACTTCAAATTATATTTATTACAAAAGTATAAATAAATATACTCCATAGTCATTTGCTTTAGGACGACATTATTTCTATAGTCATTTTTTAAATCTGGAATCAATAATCACAAATCAGATACCCAAAGTTTGCCTAAATATCATAACAGGTATCCAGAGTCTAAACATAGGGAATCAATAATCACAAATCACGTACCCAAAGTTTACATAAATATCTTAACAGGTGCCCACAGTCTAAAACCCAGTAATATTTAATCACAAATTAAGTGTCAATTTAAAACAAAATATCATATGCAGTGTCCAACCTAATATTTCCCATAACTTTCCCTTTTATATTATTTTCTTGTTTAATATACATCTTCTTTCCCCCATATTTTACACTATCCAACCTAAAATTTGAAAGAAAAATATAGGTTACAAGAATTTCATTAAAAGCATATATACAAACAAAATAAATGAGACTTTAGATTGGCCTGATTTTTTCAAGAGATACAATATACAAAATATAAAGTGAATTGGTTAAATATTACAAATATTGTATTAACGTTTGGCATTAATTCACAGCTTCATCATTTCTATGTTGTATTAACTTGAAACAAATCGAAAATCTTAAGCAGCAGCCCCCATAGTCAATCATTGTCATCAATCAATCTAAAAGAAACAAATGAGAAGGGATGAAATTAAACTAGTGTCGTGATCCTTGCGAATTCTCCTTCCATTGATTCTGATCGATGCCGCTGCAATCCCTATTATGGTCCCTAAATGCTGGTAAAACTGGTTGAAACCTTGTAGGTTAAGCCCCTCGATCTGCCTCTCTTGTGAAAGCCCCAACTTCAATCCTGCCACCGGGAACTCAAACCTTAGTTTCATACCGCGATTCACGCTTTGAATATTTAAATTTTAGAAAATGGTTGTGATCCAAATCCATCATTGATCCAATTGAAAAAGAGTGAAGAAAGAGGAATCAAGAACTTAATCCAAAAACCAAATTTTTTTCATAACTTTGCAAAAACCATTTCGACACCTCTTTGTCAATCCTTCCCTTTTTGCCACTTCACATATTTTGATATTCTAAAATACCACAATTTTGAGAAAACCTACTTTCTTGATTTCCCAGCCAGAAATTTCGCTCAAAGGTCAAGTCTTGATAGTAAAAATCGATTCTTTTTCGTGACCTATAAAAAAATATTAATCAATAAACACAAATGTAAGACCCATCGATGTATTCACAGATCAAAGCGCAAGTGCAGCAGCAGCCTCAATTTACAGAACAAGAACACCTGAAAATGCCCTCACTGCGATTCCACAAACACCAAATTCTGCAATTTTATATTTGAAGTCAGAGAGAGATGGTATAAAAAATAGAGAGAGAAATCATCATTTACATCAAATCAACTTCAAATCTAAAAAAGTATTCGGTCACATGCAGTTGGTGTCAGTCAAGAAAAAGTCAAGAGGTGTAACTTTACAATTATACCCTTAAAGGGTTGAGGGACATTTTTGGCAAAAAAAAGAGGTCAAAAAGTGAAAAAATAACCTAAAATGATATTACCCTCTACTTTAGGTATCTGAAATGTGCAAATTTAAGTTTAAGTACCGCAAATGTGCTACCCCCTATTTTAGGTACCAGGTTCTAGGCCTGCAAAATCGGGTACCCGCACCCGAAATCAGCCCCTATCGTGTACCCACACCCGACCCCGATTCAAGAATCGGGTATCCAAATACCCGACGCGGGTACTCGTACCCGACGCCGGCGGGTACCCACAACCGATTTTTCTTTTTTAAAAAAAATCTTCTTAAATACAAAGTTCAAGAATCTACAACACTTTTTTTACATTTCATTCTAATTTTTTTTAAAATCAAAATATTCTCTTTATTTTTTCAAATTTCCACCTATTTCTAATAATTAATTAATTAATTGGGGAGCTAATTAGCGGGTAATTCGGGTACCCGATACCCGATCGGGTATAACCCTAAACCCGGCGATCTTCCATGCCCTCAATACCCGATCCCGACCCCGAAACTGACATTTGTGGGTATCGGATACCCGATACCCGTCGGTCGGGTATTACCCGAAACCCGATATCCGATTTTGCAGCCCTAGATAATGGAGACTGCAAGTATTAAAAAAGAAAGAACTATAATAAATAAAAACCAAGAAAGAAGAATATTCGGTATATTTTTGTAAGTTATCCTCATATTTCAAGTAGCAAGTAATATTTTCATTACTTTTGCCATTTTGTTAACTATTATAGTCGAATCCATTTGTAAAAAAATAAATGACATTAATGCACAAGTAATTTAATTTTAGTTGAATCTTTTCAATGGAAGAGTTTTACATCAAACTATTTGACAGGTCAATATTTATTAGACGTCAGAAGATATTTGTATCTGATCCTAAATATAAAGCAGGAAACCTCAAGAGTAATGCAAAACTTCAAAATTGAATAATTTATACTCAACCATATTGTATATCCTCAAAAACAAAGACATACTATAATTTTCTTGTAAAGGCCCAACGAACACGGGGATATAAGTTGGACTTTGAATATTTAATTATTCCATCAAATTTAGGTTGATGCCTTTAACAAATAGAGGAGAAATAAGCCCAAATAACTGAAATAGTTCAATCTCAAACATTTTTAAAGGCCTTGAAATTCTAACATATTGATCTAATTATTATACGCAATATATTGAAATGCATTAACAAATTTAGGCTAAATCCGTCACCACACACTAACTCACAAATATATGGTTCTAAAAATTGCTATATATTTTTTTGTGTGGATGATGTCATATGGACTTCTCTAACATACATGCACACTTATTTCACAAATATGATGGATGACGTTTTCAAATACCTCATTTGATTTAATGATTTTTTGAATTAGTCGACTTGGAATCTCGCATCACGTACGGAGGAGTTTTGTGTAAGACCATCTCATCTTGATACGGATTAAAATCCAAATCTAAATCCATATTTTAGTTGCATATTTGTAATTAATTTTGCTAATGCTATAAATATGTCATTGACATGAGTTTCGACTCGAATCTTGAAACAAAACCATCTCAAAAAAAGTTTTTGTCTCGAAAGGGTCTTACTGTACAAAAGATCCATTTAAATACCATATTTAACAACGTGAATCCTTCAATTAATAACCCTAAAAAGTATTGCGTGGCATTGTATCTATTACAACTTCTCACAAATTATTTGAAATTGACTGTGTGCACGATCAAGTTTCAAGAAACCCAAATTCATGTGAATAATGTAACTGGATCTTATCAAACCAAGATCAAAACCCAGACTCGAAACACTTGGATACCGATAGTCGTGAATTCATATGTGGATTCCAATCAACTGCTCAAGAGATTGCACAACAAGTAAGTTATTCTAAATGTTGTGATTTAACTGCTCATTACATGAATTTAATTATGAATGTAGATCTGTCATTCTTATCTGTTGTTTTCGATTGCGTATTAAATAATGACAAGAATTCCTAACACGACCATTCTCCTGGATCTTTGTAGCAAAAGCATCTTGTTGAAGTCATTGAAGACTTGAGTTTAGAGAAGAGTTTAGGAAGACAGAGATGTGAGAATTCATATTTACTGGCTTGCTGCATAACCGTGTACACTGAGGCTTCTATATAGAAGCCATATACATTTTAGGAAGGCATATTGCCATATTATGAAAACAGAAAATTACATAAGCCCTATTACTACATAAGGAAATATGTTGACTTCAGGTTTTGTTTTATTGTTGATACACTGCATCCATATCTTCTTTCTTGTTTTTGTCTTGAGGCTCATATTCCAACAGTCATTAGATGAGCTAGATCAGTGACATTGAGCTATGCAAGCTCATCCATCCTTCAAATAGTGGATGCAGTATGTCTGTTGGTTATGTTCCTCCGTTATTGCATTTTTCCCACCTATATCTTCAAATGTCATGTCTCAATCTTCTGCATAAATGGTCCGATTTTGTGTTTCAGAGTATGGTTGCACAAAGAGAGCGACGGCTGCAGGAAACGTCTGCAGCTTCAGAGTCGTGCTACTGGAACTCCTAACCGGTAAGCCAACAGTGAGTGGAGGAAATGAAGTAGCAAAATAGGTGTTGAGCATCTCAGAATGACATCAAATTCTTGATTCAAATGTTAGTGAAACATCAATTGCTGTAAGAAGTCAAATGGTTGCAGTTGTGGAGGTTGCCTTAGCATGTATCAGTATCTAACCAGAAATGAGACCTAATGCGGTAACTGTGGTGCAAATGCTACTAAATACAAGACAAACTGATGCTGAGATATCACAAGCTTTTCGGTATGGACGTGAGCAGAGTAAGAGCATAATTAAATTGGGGTGTGTTTGTACATGTTTTATGTATGTTATATTTTTTTATTGTGTGAGTTAGTTGTTTGGTTTCTAGTCTATTCACGAGTTCAAACTCGAGCTATACTCGATTTTTTTATTATTTATTTAATTTTTAATCAACACTTTGTATGCTTATATCAACCCATGCATCATCTAACTTGTTACTTGATGACATGTTTGGCAAGTAGAGCTTGGTAAGTTGATTTAAATTGATAAATGAGTCCGAGCTACCATAAAAGTTTGTGTGTCGAGCCCGAGCCTGAACCAACCAACTCTAAGCAAAAGTCAAATGAGCCAACGCAAGAATCATAGTGCCAGATGGGAAAGAAGAAGTTGAGGCGGAAAATCGATTTTTTCAATGTGAAATCTGTCCCCGATTTTCTAATTTGTATTGAGGATTATGGCGAGTTATGTTAGATTTTAGGCACCACAAATTTGACCGATGGTAGTTTTTGGCAGGTAAAATATGTTATGTCTGATATTAAATTGTAATTTTTAAGAGCTCATTCAAGCCATGTCCAAAATATGTTTCAATTAGAGAAAAAATAAAAATATTATCAGTCTATCCTATCATGAAAAGCTATCATTTTCCAAAGAAACATGCTCAAAATTACCTAAAGTTGCTCAACAAGGAGAAACAAAAATTAATAAGAAAAAGTTTGTTTAAATTTTACTTTAATTAAGGTTTAAAAAATTACTATATTATTTCAATAAAAAGATTGTATATTTAGTTTCCTCTTTCTCAAAGTGAATTTGAGTGCAGCAAAGAGTGGAGACAACGTCAAAGTAGACGTATTTTTCAAAGTCGTGTCGTCGCGGCCCGACAACTTATTATATAATCTTTTTGTCGCATTCTCAGTTTAGTGTATGATATAATAAATATTCACATAACATAATAAATGTGAATATTTGGATTTTATAAAAATAAAATCTAAAATTATTTGAAATTTCTATTATCTTCACCTTATTCCACACGTAAAAAGACAAGACTTTTTTAATTTGCACAGCAATTATTGCTCCTCCAAGTCCCATTTTTGGTACGTTATTCTTCACAAGAATTTTACGGTTATTTGAATTGTATATACGGCTATTTAATACGGCGACAGTAAACCTCAATTTTTAAATTACATATACTTCCAATTTTAAAATTAATTGTTCTATCAATTTCTCCCTGGCATTTGGTGTAGACAATAAATGACAAAATCATGAGATAATAATAATAGTAGCTCAACTCTACTGTAATAATGTAATTAAATCTACATACTAACTTCCATGAATGCATCCAGCCGTTGCACACACGCACGCACGCACGCACAATAAATTGAGCTCAATTAACATTTAAAAAATATACTTATAAAACTTGAAGGCACTCCACGAATTATTACATTCATCATAAACTGGACTATAATGAAAAATAAAATAAAAAAGAGTTGGTGTTTCCACAATAATTTAAATTTATACCCTATTCTACTCTTTGTTATATAGATATACTCATTAAATGTAACATTTATAACATGCAATAACAAACAATAGGTGCCCATTAGTAGCCGTTGCAGAGAACTACTTAAATCTGTAGAAAATAAAATAAAATTCAAGACTGCTATACACATATCTTCTATTACTCCAACCACCACTGCTTCCACTTCCACCGCCGCCGCCGCCGCGAGCCATGGCCGACGATGCGGAGGAGGACTTCACGTTCCCCGCCACCATCACCAACCCGCCGCCGTGCTTGCTTGAATCGCCGCCTCTTTGGCCGCCCGTCGGGAAGCATGATGAAGAAAATGATGAATGGAACTTCAACTTGTGTGATTCATTCCAAGAATTCAAGCGCAATACTATCACATTTCGAGAGAACTTCTGTTACGTGGATGACGGCGACGACGATGATGATCATAAGGAGGAGAAAATGGACATTTTGTGGGAGGATTTGAATGAGAAGTTTTCGAGAAATTGTGGGAAAAAAGTTGCAGAAGATTCGTGTGAAAATTCTTCACCTGGGAGAGATGATCACGTGCAGGTTTGCTGTGTTAAAACCTTAAAGTTGTCAAAAGCAAATGGGCAGACCATTTCTTGGAAGAAAGCCAGCATTTTGGTTTTGATCAGATTCTTGTTGAAGAAGAGTTTCGCCATGCATGATTCTGCTGCTTCCATCAAGAAACTTGAATGGTGACTTAATATGTTTTTATCTTTACTTTTTTTTTTCTCCCAATAGTAAAGTTAGTTTGAGATCAGTTTTAGTTTAGATTCTTTTTGTTGTGTTAGTGGGTTTATAGAAGTGTAAACGAGTCTGAGTCAGGTTGGATTGTGTCTGACACATCTTAGTTCTAGTTTGTTGATTCTTTATAAATTAAACTTATCATGTTTTACTTTACACGTCTGAGTACGAGCACAAAATAATGTGTTTAATTAAACAAAGCGAGCTCAAATATAAAGAAAATGTTGATGAAATAAGAAAGAAGAAATTAAATAACTTGAAATTTACAATATGAACTGTAAAATGAATGTTGATACAAACATTTTATATAAGGCTGCTTTCTAAGATTTTTTACACTCAATGAATAATAATAATGATAATAAAATGAATAGAATTTGAGATTTTGGACTCAACATTAATTTGTATGAGGCTTTGGCCTATTCTTCAAGTGATCATAGGAGGAATCAAAATTGACCTTGTATAGTTCCATAACTTCCATGGAGGTAGATTTGCGTTGTAATAGAAGCAGATCCCACGACTCCACGATTCCGGAGATGCGTATGGTAAGAGAAGAAAAGATACCTATAGATCGACGTGGGAGCTAGTCCTCTTGTCCTCCGACATGCGCAGTCCTGAAAAGTCCGGATAAACTAGGCTTAGGGATGTTTGCGTTGGATGATAGATTAGTTTGATTAAGTATTTGAAGGATTAGACAATTAAAGAAGCTCACAATTATTCAGTCCAGTCCATCAAAATATGTTTGTTGTGGATTAGCCTGTAGTATTTACTATCACCCTACACATAAACACTAGCTTCCTTACCACTTCAAGAGTCGTGCTTATTTTTCTTCCTCTTTTTTTCTCGAGTGTTGGGAGATGGCGGATCAGTTTCACTCGTACAAAGGGGATGATACCACTAAGCTACAAGACTGGGAACGCACCTTGAACATATTGAGATAAAAGGGCTTCCCGGGATTCATCCTGCTCAGCTTGTGGTACGTATAGGCGAAACTCAGCTGGTCACGGGGTGTGAACCGGTCCACCTCATTGAACTAAAAGGCAAGAAAACAAGTTTGACATCGGCGTATGAGCCCTGACGATGAAAGACCCTTCCGGTACATCTGCTTGAAAGCTCGTAATGCATCATACACGGCAACAATAAAACCCAAGAAACTCTGTAAAAGATGAGAGTGGATAGATCATCTTATTGCTGGGAAGAAGCTGGTCCGGGTCGGATTCGTTGAATCTTCGCATCCCGGATTGGTAAAATACAAACTGTTCGTCTATGACGCTGTGGTTGTAGTTGTCAAGCCTCTTGTTCTGTGCACCCTCTTCCCACAAACAATGGCGGTCGTAGTGATTGGAGATAGCGTATTCGTAGTCTTTTCTCCAGAGGAAGTATTCCAAGATCAGTAATGGATCAAGCTGGAGACGAAGCTTGCTGTCCAACCAAATCGAGTGCCTAAACAACATTCGGATTAGACTGCGAAGAAGCTTCAAGAAAACAGGCAAACAGATCTCCAGCAACAATGGAAAGACAACTGAGGTATGTATCTTAAACTGAAATTTTCAATAACAAAAAATGGCCTATATAAGTGAAGGTCAACTCTGTTTCATTTATACCTGGCAGAAGGGGAGAGACGGTGTGGCAATAATTTCGGTATCTTCCCTACTCGCCTCATATCGGAGTAAGGAAAATCCTTCACCACCACGATCTTCCACAACCCTCCCTATGAAGCCCGTGGTGTCTGGCATATGGCCTTCTGATGAAAGAGTTTTCAGAGTTACTTCATCCACGAACATGACAAAGCAAACATTTTTCTTTGACAAACGTGAGACCTACAAAAGAAGAGATCTAAAATAGCTCCATTTTCAGAATGCATACATATTATTGGCACCTCAATAATGACTTTCCTTAACAAGGTACATGATCCATACACTTTTATAATGTCAATGTTCAGAATTAATGTCAGTGTAAGCCCGTGATGTACTAATATACATGAAAGCGGATTTTGTTAGCATTCAACACAAGAAACACAACATGAAGGAGCTCTATTAAATTAATATTACTTGCACTCAACGCTTAGGAGTAAAATACAAGCCAAGAATAAAGTGTCTAGGAAATCAAGCACACACAGGACTCATGTTTACTAAAAGCAAATAATGTGTACCGTTTTGCCCAGATCTCAGACGATCAGAATTTCCAAAGATGCAACAACTGACAGCAATATGACAGCTGCCGATGTATTTTGCATCATCTTCATCGAAATTAAATCCCGTACTTGACAACCCATTGTGGCCGTTCACAAAACCACATTTTATTTCCTGATCTCGAGCAATAAATGGCTCCTCCCTTTCTCTGAGTGTCTGGTGTCCAGCAAATCTAGGTTCCGAGTGCTCATAGTTACTCGGCTTCCCTTCCTTTTCTGTATATTGCAAATTTTCGACTTTCTGGAGGCTTGACAAGTGCAGTGGAATTCAGAATTGTCATCAGGCAAGCACCTAAAACCATCGACCATCAGTGGCAATAACACACTTATTCGATAGGGGAGAAAAAAGGAAGTACAATTACCTGGAAGTTTCTGATTTTTGGGCTTGTTTATGGACCTGGGCGCTGCTTTTCAGGAACCAACCTACGGGCAGGTCGACCTTCAGCAGGCCTTGCACGTTTAGAATTATATTGAACACTAGAATTCTGTGGATCTGGAAGAGTTTCCTCACTATACAAATCACTAGCATCTTTATCAGCCTCTTCAACGACATCTTGCTTCTCATCTTCAACATGATCTACATGAGAAGAAACCCATGTGTCAATGCTACGGGGTATAGTGGAAGCAACACGGTCTGTGCCATCATGCCCAGCATCATCTATTTCCTCAACTATATCAGCACATAAGTCCATACCATCATCATACTCATCAGAATCCAAGAGCGCTTTTTCATCAGATTCCTGGTCATCACTGAGCACATCTTTGGAGCCTCTAATATTTTTGAACGAGGCCTTATATTTAGCTTCAAACATTATCAATTCATTACGCCCCGCCTCATATAAGCCTCTATGAGAACCATTAAATAAAGACTTCTTCTTTATGTTTTTCATGATAGAACGGATGTTTTCCACAGAACCATCCCAGACTTGCCTCAATGCCTCGTTTTCATCTCTCCTTTATCATCTTTGCCCCTATCACGAGAACCCCTGCCACGGGCAAATGATCCGCTGCCAAACTTAAGGTACTTAGATGCTTTGGTTCGCGTCACATTCTTAAGAAAGTCCGCATCTGTGCTGATGTCATCATCATGTGCTTGATGTCTGCTTATTTCCACTCCTAAACATAAGAGTGTGTAAAATGCAGAACAAATACTTTCAACTAGAATTCAGGAACCTTAGCACTAAGATTAAGAATATTTCCATCCAATTTTCGAATTAGTTCCCATAATATCCAACAAACGCACCTACATTGCAAACATCTAGACACAGCCAAACACAGTAGGAAAACCTATAAGGTTATAAAACCTCGTAGAATCAATGGAGAAATATATCTATAAAATAGTTCTTACTTAACATTAAATGTAGTTAGGCTCCATACCCTATAACACAACTTAATTATTCTAAACCTACTTGGTTCATAACGTACAAATTGCAAGATCAATTTCAGCTCTAGTTATCACTTTAATAAAAGGCCTAATTCCTCCAAATCCATATAAGTTTCTCTTTGCACACGTCAATGAAACAAATTCAGCTAAGTTTTCACCTAAATACAAGAGGGCTAATTCCTTCAAAGCTGTATAATTTCCTCTCTGCATTCGACAAAGTAATGCTTCGAAGTCCAATTGCAAATCAAGTTTCAAGAAAACAAATCGCAAGTAAGATTTAGCTCCGCTACATAAGTTCGTAATTATGTTGGCAAAACCAAGTATCTGCATTTCGTTTGACCAAAAATCTGTGCTTCGTTTTTTTAACACGTTTCTTCTAATCACAACAGTTATGCCTTTATCAATAAATAGATATACACATAAAAGATCTCTCAATTCGAAATTAGAACTTCAACCACCACTCTCAGTCAATGCAAATTGTAACACAAATCAATCATAAATTTCTCCAATAAAAACACAAATAAAGACACTATTTTTCCCACTGCACCAAAAAAATACAGAACATATTTGTTTTTTTTTTTTGGTTATTTTCCATACCTTTACTCTGCAAAATGTGATAGAAGAGGGCGGAGGTGGAGAGAACGAGAGAGAGCGTCAAAGCGAAAAGCCCAACCGAGATCCTATAAGCTGGCGGCGGTTTCGATCGCCGGTGGTCTAAGTGGCGCGAGCCCCCGTGAATTCCGATTGATACATATTCGGAAGTCCCGTTTCCGCCGCCACCGGATTGCCTGTACAAGGCCATCCGCATGTACATACAGAATGAGTGTACGTATACGTCGGCGATGGCGCGGGGGGTTGGAATTACGAGGGAGTGGAAGGGTAATGGGGAATTCGCGTGTATGTAAGGACAACCGTAGATAACTTGACGTGAGCTCACCGGAGAGATTTTGTCGGACGTAGCGACTGCGGTACGGAAGAAGAAGATGGCGGTTGGTTATAGTGTGGTATTCAACCACTGTAGCAATAACTAATTATTAAAACATTTTTATCTCAAATTTTAACTGCAAAAACAAAATTTACAAGTTCAACTTTATAAAAAAACAAACAAACAAATTTACAAGTTAATTATATATATTTATATTTAGATGTTGTATTAATAAATAAGTTTTCTATCAATTGGAGTTCCCTGTGCAATCTCTAAATTTTGTCATCTTCTAATTTACATTGTGACTTCTAAATATTGGCATAAAAATATATGACATTTATGATATTTGTGATTTACAATATTATTCAATTTGTTTTTCCAGCAATCATGTCAATTTTTAATTCACTTAATTTTAATCGATATTGTAAAATGTAAACATACAAATTATAAAGATCATAAATATTACAACATGATTTAAAATTATAAAATATTAAGTGGTTTTATTATATAATTAATCATATATACAATATTAAAAATAGTGAGATTAAATATTATGGATTCACCAGAAATTAGGGTTGACCATTCGATTTTTTATTTGATTTTCTTATTCAAATCAGATTAAATTGAAAAATCAATTTTTTTAATTGAAATCGAATCAAATTGAATTATCTGAAAAATCGAACTCGAGAAATTGAAATACGAATTATAAAAATCAATCCAAACTGAAAAAACCAAATATTTAATATATATATATATATATATATATATATATATATTTGGTTTTCGATATTTTTCAATTTTTTATATATTCGAATCAAAACCAATCGAAAAGCTGAAATTTTTCAAAAATTTAAACCGGACCAAATAGTATCCAAATATAAAAAATATTAAAATAAATTTTTAATTTCGATTTGATTGAATTTTGGTAAGATACCCTACGTGGAACAGATGATGACACCGCATTTCGAGTATTGTAGCCTGTAGGGTGCAAACTTACTGACACAAGATCATCTTTTTTTCACAATTTTCAGCTCCCCAAACACGGTACTAATTATTTCCTTACCTTTTCTTTCTGCAATTTCTTGTTTTTCTTTCTGGGCCTTACTTCTTGATTCATGCTCTTCGTGGGCGTCCTCTTTCGTGGAAGTATTTTGGATATTTTCTCCTTTTTTCTGTTACTTTCGACTTTTGTAGGAATGGATGATTTGGGGCTAGTTTGGCTGGGTGATGTATGAATATTTACTTATATTTCCGTTGCAATTCATGTTAGGATTAGGAAATTGACATCGTTTTAGTTTGTCTGAATCATTTTTATTTTTCTACTTCTTCTAGGTCAGGGATGCTGGGAAAATCTCTGGCTTCTCCTCTGCTAACATTTGATTCAACTGCACAGTTCTGCAATTATGTAAGTTTTTCTTTGGCTGTTATGATTTCACTCACAGTTTTAGTCTTTTAGAGATGAGAATAGGAACAGTGTTATCCCCCCCCCCCCCCAATTGGGAAAGTTGAAATGTCGAAATTAATGATTATAATCAGTATTTAAGCTCTTGTTTGGCTTGGTTATATTGTTTGAATTCGGCCTAAGTCATATATGTCGAGCTACCTAGAGAATACCTATGAGTAACAGCTGATCTTAGCTAAGAAATGTTGAAATATCAGCAGTTAAAGTGCACTGAAATTCGAGAGACAGAATGCTGTGGAGTTCTACATTTCTCGAGAAATGTTTTGTTTTGACATTTTGACAAGCCATGAACAATATGGAACAAGTGAAGTGGGACCTGATATGCTAGATCATTCCAAAGTCCAAGAATCCTTTTCCTCAATTGAATAAATTGTTGATAAAACTACGTCACTTGCTATTTGGACATGAAACCAGACCCAAGAAGGGGCTAGAGGATTTGGTCTCTTTTTGTTGTCAACGATAGGGTGCCAACTGAAATTTCCACTTGCTTGTGCTACTTCGACCACCATCACAAGAGCTCCTATTTGGCAGTTTAACCATTCTATTTTACAAGTTCCTTATTTTTATCAAATAGATGTATAATGTTTATCCTGATGTTGCTTAAATGACTTGATAACTCCCTCTGCCATTTTCTGATCTGAGCATTTTGTTATTTCTGCTTCTCTTGCAGCCTGATTCCGCTGCATTGACAACTAGTAAATTTCTTGTAAATGTAAACCTTTCCACTTACACCCCTGGAATGCCCTCCGAGGGGGACATCATGCAACCCCTTCCACATCTTATAAGAACTGGGTGTTGCTCTCTACTGCTCAAACTCAAGACGTAATTCTCAGTGATGAAGACAAGAAAGCATGGGAATCTTGCAGGCAAGCGCTGTCTGCATATGGTTTCGCTAATGAGGAGGAAGACAAAATTCTTGGTAAAGCATTTGGTCAAATCCATTCTCCTTATTGGGGCGAAGAGCGAAAGAAGGAAGTTCCCAAGTTCGAGGTTGTTAGTGAGATACTAGGTTACCTAAAGAATTTAGGCCTCACTGATGACGATCTTGGAAAAGTTCTCAAGAAGTTTCCGGAGGTGCTGGGATGCAACCTGGAAAATGAACTCAAAGCAAACGTGCAGATTCTCGATAACGAATGGGGCATCAAAGGTAAGACGTTGAGAAACCTCCTCCTTCGTAATCCTAAGGCTCTAGGGTATAACATAGATTGCAAGGGTGATTGTGTAGCACAATGCACGCGTTGCTGGGCTCGATTTTAACTACCATTATGGTCATTTTGTATAGGCATCCTTGATTTTGTGATATCATATACATTACATTCTACCAGTATTAATACATCAAAAATTTCCCTTGATCCTAGCATATTTTGCAGCATTGTATTCCATTTATGGTTCTTGTACTTGATATTTGAAATCAAGAATGTTGAAAATTCATTTGTTACCAATTCAATCGTCAGCTTCTGACAGCCTTAATAAAATCAAATCCCAAACAATTATTATGTGGAGAAAGAAATCCCTATCACACACGTACACACAAACAAACATTCAAGGGCACTTGGGCTTATTTCCATGACACACATTCAAGGGCACTTGGGCTTATTTCCATGTGTTTTTAGCTTGGCATAGCAGGGGCAAAGGGCTTTGTTTCCGTATGTCCCTGGAGGGACGCAATGGCACGTCGTGCAGCAACTCTTGCAAGCGCGATGGCACACATTCTTTCTTGATGACATGCTGCATCTTCTTGCACATGCATAGTTGCAATCTGTCATTCAAGTTTCTGCATATTCTTAGCCTGCGATTTACATGTGAAAATGGAAAATAGGATGTTTAGTTACTTATTGTTCGAGGCCGATGTTTCTTCGTAAGCTCTTGCAGATTTCCCTCTTCACCCATTACCACAAAAACCTAAAAATAACACAATGCAGACGAAGATCATTGGGAAAAAAACCAAGTGGATTTATGTAGAAATATTTGTCAAGAATTCGAATAATTCAAACCTGAGTTACCTGAAAGAAGAGAATGGAGATGAGAAACAAGGGTAGGATCTTCATCTTTAGAGTTTGTTGATTATGGATTCTAGCAAGCTAGCCTATAAATAGAGATTGAGTTGCTTTTATGTTGATCCTTTTTTAGGTGACATGTAAGGATAGGTTGTAAGAAAATCACATAGTATCACAGACTATGTGTGTTTGTAGGAAAAGATTTAGCAAAATTAATGAGCAAGTCTCAAGTTGTATTGGCTTTTGGGACTTTGCATTTTTCTATGGAGATAGAGCTTTTGCAGTGTTTGTGAGAAACAGCTGTTGATTCCTTATCTTATGGAAATGTATGCGACAAAGATTTATGGTCCCCCTTTTTCTTTCTTGATCCTTATATACGAGTCATGATGGAGGAGCACGTATGAGATCCTCTATTTCAAATTGTGTCCTGTTTTGGTACATTGATTGTCGTTTCTAGCGTTGTCAAAATTGGTCCGACTAGATTTTCGGGTCGGATTGGGCCATAAGTTTCGGCCAATAACAATTTTGGACCGGGTCAGATTGAAAATATATGCGTTTGGACTGACCTTTGGGGTGGATCAAGCCATGTTTCTTTGCCTGATTCATTATGGGTTGGCCTAGGCTCGAACTTTCTCTTTACTTTAATCGACTTAGTTCGGCCGGAAATTTGACAGTTTTTTTTTTTTTTTTTTTTATATATTTTTTAAATTTTAGAAAAGAAAACGGTGGCATTTGATAATAATCTCACTGTTAACATAAAAATGTCTTAATTATTTAGATATTCCTAGAGGAATTCTAGTTATTTCTTTTGATTATAAAGACTCGACTTTTTCTGAAAAGTATAGGACTTATATTATATATACTTTATTTATCAAAATACTTTTATGAATATTATTATATACTAGTGTTAGCCCCATGCGATGCACGGATTTTTACTTTGTTATATTTTTTTCAATTGTGATTTGATTATTTGAGATATAAAATAATTTTATCATACGAATAATAATAATGAAGATGTGCATAGCAATAATTTGAGTATAGAATAAGAAACTTATAAATTTAGTATGGAAATAAATTCAATATAAATATGTATGTTTATGATAATATTACCGCCATTCAAATTAAAGTATTTATAATTTAAAAAAAATATTCGACATTTTCAATAACTAACAAATTAATAAGATAGACTACCATCTATTTTACACTAGATGTAATACTGTGATACTCGAACAACACATGTATTTGTGGAAAACACATGCCTGAATTATTGTTGAAAAAACTGTTAAGTTAGTATTTGCATCTGTTAAGTTAGGATTAGATGTTTTTGAATATAAAAGGTATAGGGACATGTTAAAATGAAAAAAAAATATATGAAAATTTACTAAAACAAAAAATAATAATACAAAAGATCTAATGTATTTTGGCTTTTTTTTCAAGAATGGATAATCATCAATAACATGAAAATGAAATAATTTTAAGCATACAATGAGTAAACAATAATTAAGACCACATCTATATAATTAACTCAATTTCAACTTCGATTTTCTTTCTCTCTTTCTTTTTTTAGTTCACTGCCACTAGACTATATGGATGTGGTAACATCCAATAACTTTTTTTTTTTTTTAGGGGCCCAGCTTGGCCCACCCGGTGGGCCGGCGGGTGGAGCTGGACCCGAGTGCACACAGCCACAAAGCTTGGATAGAACATCCAATAACTTACATATGTAAATCATAACATTTTCATATTTATAGTTTTCGAAATTATTGTACGACCAATATATTTTTCATTGGTATAATTTAAAAGGATCAAATTAGTAATTTGTATTAACTTCTTCATGCCAATAAAAGAAACATGTGCTGCTTAACTATTGACAAACAAACAAATTATGTATATCTTTCACACACACGTATGGACGAATTTTTAATTCATTGATAATGTAAGAGCCAAATTAAAAATTAATTTGGTTTATAAATCTCGAGTAAGTGCATAACTAAAATTAGTTTTATGTGGTATAATACTTATTTGTACGACAATCATGGTGTAGATTGATACTATCAAAATGTAGCTCAACTATTAAACGTGCAGAATTAATTGCCAACTAATACAATTTTTTTATTATCTAATTTACAATTTTAATATGAACTTTGAAGTATTTCAATAATGTCACCATCTTTTAATTTATCATGAAATTAAGATATTTTTTTATTATCAGAAATTTGATATGCCAAGCATAATATTAATAAAGTTGAAAATATCGAGATTGTACACTTTGGTGATGTTAGGTTCGGTGAGACATGCTGATGGAAACTAATTTAGGAGTATTTTAACTATCATTCTATTATAATTACTTGTTATTTTAATCGCTAGGGCTTTTATTAATTTATGTTTATTGCTCTAGTTTACGGGCTTGGTCTGTTTAGCTGGATAAGGTATATGAGATTTATTTATGTATATTGTGTTTTGTAGTTGGAATTTTGATATGAAAAATTATGATTTATTTTCCTTCTACTGAATTCTTTTAGTATTTAAAAGAGAATCAACAAATTCACTTTTGTCTGCGTTCTTTTTGATATTTTGTAAATCTTAATCAACAGATTAGACGCTTCCTTACATCACATGCTACATTAGTTCTTTAGTGACTAAAAAAATTTAGGAGTGTCAATTTTACAAAAAAAAATAAAATATGAAGACAGTCACATTATTGCAACATTTCAAATCTCATAGTAAATTAAAAATAAATAAAAATAATAATAATTAATCGTTATATAATGCACCAATATATTTATTTAAGTCCAAATTATTACTGCTTACCACTCGATTTCGAAGAAAATAATTGAGCGTGAGAAACTTGAGTTTTTTAAAATAAGGCGTACGCAGAAAAGGAGGTAATTGAAAACGACAGGCAATGAATTATTGTGGAAATTTCTGGCATTAACGTATGGAATAAACGTGAAGTAGAAAAAGATTTAATTTTGGAAAACAAAAAAGTGGTCACGACACGTTAAGGCGACTTTGAATGATAAGTCGACTTTCCACGTTTGACTTAAGTCTTCGTCCACAGAAAATGAAACTGGGGCAGTACAGCATAGGATCCATTTTATCGAGTTAATTAAGTTTTTCTGTTTTATTTGATAATTAGCATATATTGTTGGGGATATTAACAAAAACAAACAAAATAGGATCTCTTAAAGTCGTGCTATCACTTTCAGATCAAATCAATTCGTCGATTCCACCGAATTATTTGATTGGATAAAATTCAGAGTTCTTAGAAGATGTTCTTATGTTTTGAGAGAAAAATGAACCAGAGAAGAAAATGAGACCAAAAAACGGAATAAATCAGTCTAAACTGCCCATGCACCCGGCTGGGTGACACTCCGCAAGAAATACACCCGGCCGGGTGTGTCCCACTGGAATCCATGCCGTTTTGGATTCGGTCGGGTGGAGACATGCCACATTCTCACCCGGCAGGGCCCACTGGAATCCATTCCGTTTTAGACCTTGCCGGGTGGAGATATGCCACCTTCTTATCCGGCCGGGTGAGTCCCACTGACTCCCAAATTCGCCCAAAATTGAATGAATTTTCACCATAGCAATTTTCACCCGGCCAGCTCAACCCCAGCCAGGGGCTTTGCCCCTTGGACCCCGCTACCGGGAGCACTGCCCCCGGACCCCTGTCCCTCAGGGGCTTCGCCCCTAATATCATAATAAATTCAAATAATCGTATACTCCGCACCTCCAAACTTATATGATGTATTATTATGACGATATTGGTCAATTAAGTTAATCCAATTACACTAAAATATCCAACAATCCTCCCCTATTTTAGTGTAATCCTTGATTAACTAAAACAAGTCATCTCAAACATTCAAACTTTTGCATAAATGAAATATCGTGACGATTGAATTTCACCTTAGTACATTACACATTCCATATATTCGAATACCAGGGTATCTCTAGGATTGAACCCTGTAAACTTATATTGAATACACGAAGATAATGTACACAAAAATTTACATACGTATATGTTCTATCTTGACACTATATTTTATTAACTTATGTCCTTATCCTTTATAAGCATGTCAAAGCCAAGTCCTAGCTTCTCGAAGCGGCTAAACTCCATGCTCACATAGATAGCTCTTTTATTCTTACACTTGCATATGCAATTTGTCATAAGAGCTATTAAGAATATATACCTTCAACCTCCATAACTTGTAGGTCTAAACACATACCTTGGGATGATTCTTTAATGTGTTCCAATCTCCAGATATTAAGCTTTCCACATTGAATTCAACACCTAGCGTCATACTAGATGGGAATTGGATATCTTAGTATCAGAGATTTCTAGTGGACTTTAATCCCATCCCTATAGCCGAGTTGTGCACAAGATCTCTACTTAACCATTTGGTTAAATGATCGGCTAAATTGAGTTGAGTTCTCACAAACTCCACAGATATCACACCATCCGTGATAAGCTCACGTATCATTCTATGTCTAACACCTAAGGCTCTGTTTGGTTTCCGTGTTAAGCCATGTTTGGTTTACCAAACATGGCTTATTTAAGTGTTTGGTCTGTGTGTTGGTTAAAGCTGCGGCCCGTGTTACACAAATGAGCCCGTCTCGATTTGCGCGCTGTTTACTGTATCTCTATGTTTGGCTTGGTTACATTCTCGGCGCCTCACCTTCTGATTCACTATCTTGAGGCACCGATTACTCTATCTTTCCTCTTATGCCCCTCGCCCTTCGTCTCTTTCCTCCCCCTCTCTCTCTTTCGCGCGCGCGCTCGATTCGGTTCCAGCGGAAGTGCGGTGGTAGTGGTTGTGGTCGAGCTTCCCTCTCTTACAATTTTCTTGTCGAAGATCTGAGGTAGACTGTTTCCATGGCCGCCGTCTCTTCTTGTTTGCGCCAATTTTGACCATCGTCGCTCTGTCTGAGTTCGATTGGGCTTCGCGGTGAGGTATGGAGAGAGGTTGTGAGGACTTTGGCTGAAAATCTAAGCCGCTTGTGTCCGGCTTAAATTCTGTGTGCATGTTGGATTGGGTTGGCCGTAAGGTATGGTGTGAGGCTGTGTCTTTTTCGTGCCGGGCTATGATGATTTGGTACTCAAATCTGAGCCTAGTTTGTTCGACAGAATTTTTGCCCCAAATTTGAGCCTCTTTTCTTCGACTTCAATTCTGTGTTCTTGAAATGAGATT
>JAYDZE010034650.1:0-27102 GCA_034509125.1 Monilaria moniliformis
TCATTTCAACTCAAAATTAATATATAGCATTTAGAGAAGTAAGAAAATACATTTTTCTTAATAGATTATCATTTTTTTAATTTTCAAATCTAAACGTTTTATATTAAATGTTATAGTAAAATAGTGAAATGATGAACATAACTTTCGAATATTGAATCAAAATGCATTTTTCACATACACTTGAAAAAAATCTTATTATACTAACTTTCAAAAGTTGGAAAAATAATAAATTAATTAAGTAGGAAAACTAAATGACTAGAATTAGCTAATTTTCGGGTTGACTCTATGGGTTCGGGTTATCTTCGGGCCAACCCTATCGGGTTGCGAACTATTCGATTTAGGGTAATTCGAGTTGTCATTTTTTTCGGATTGTGATTTTTCAACCCTAACCCTGTCGGTTGTCAGGTTAATCGGATCAACCCTCGAATTTCGTGCTAAATTGACATCCCTAATTATAAGTGTAGTCTTTTGATAAAAACTGGTTCCTAAATGAATCGTGCCGATGGTTTTTTTTTTTTTTTTTTTTAATAAAAAACCGCATGTGGCTCTGCTATTTCAGTTTTATGGTCGTAATAAAAAAGAATAAATTTGATAATGGTAATAATTCCACGTCATCCGTGGCTCATCACTTCTCTAACGAAAATTCGAACGGATAAGAGCAAGGATTAATTAGTCGTGGAAATGGTATTATGAAAGCCAATTACTATTATACCCTCGCAATTGTCAACCAAAATGCTGCAGAATCCGTCACAAGAATTAGGGGCAAAATAAGGAACTCAACAGCTGCCACGAGACGTGTACGAATGCAATTAATGCATATCATATGGCTTACGAATAAAACATTGTAAAAAGATCCACTTTTATCCAATATATCAAGATTTTATAGTGAATTACTAAACTAGCCCACAGAATTCATCCTCGGTAGTATAAAATCGCTCTGCTGCCTACCTTGGCCACTTAAACTCAACAACCCATTTTATCGGTAAGTTTTTCATCAATTTTCTGTGTTATCGGTGATCTCTGGTCAAAGGGCTCGTGTCTCTTCTCTCTGTGTGTGTGTGTGTGTATGTGTATGTTTTGGAATCTGCGAAGGTTTTGAAGAAAGATGTAGGTTTAAGGTCTGTTTTGCTGAGAAGCTGATATGAGTGTTGGGTCAAAGGGATGTGGAAAGATTTAATCTTAACAATCAAGAACTGATTTTTATGTGTGATGATGGATCAAAAGAATTGCATGTTTGTTTGTTCTTAATTTTTTCATTCAGACTTTGTTGATTCACTTACTAATTCCTAAATCTGGTTGCAGTATTATTCTGTTTCATGAGAAATTAAAATGAAGAGCGCCAAGTTCTTGTTGTTGATATTGTCTCTAAATGCGGTCTCTTATATAGCGGTAAAGATTCTGTCTTTTTCAGCTCGTGTCATTTTTCCTATATTGTTGCAATCCTTTGTGCATGTTCATGTGGGTTTTTTTTGTTAATTTTACGATTGATTACAAAATGAATGAATACGAGTGCAGACGGCTACGCCGCCGCCGACTTGCCCTGCTGATGTTTCAAGTGATTGTGATTCTGATTCTGGTTCTGGTGAATGGGAAGGGGACTTCTTCCCAGGCATTACAAAAATTAAGTATGAGGTGAAATTTGTGATCACCTTTTTACTTTTTCCTAATAATAGTTGGTGGAGAATATGATAATTAAATTCCCTTAACTGGAATTTGTTAAATGATCACGTGGCGAATATGGTGATCGTGATTATGCTTTGCTAATGTAGGGTCCTAGCAGTAAAAATCCTCTCTCCTACAAATGGTATAATCCCGAAGAAGAAATTCTTGGTAAAAAGATGAAGGTGAGAGTTATATTGTGGTTATGCTGAATGCTTTTCAGCAATCTTGATTCTAGAGGATTATATGGGTTGGTGTTTTGGAACCTGAAATTCCTAATTTTACATAGGATTGGTTGAGGTTCAGCATAGCATTTTGGCATACATTTCGTGGGACAGGTGGTGATCCGTTTGGTGCACCCACAAAGATGTGGCCTTGGGAAGATGGCACTAATTCTTTGGCAATGGCAAAGAGAAGAAGTATGGTTTATGCTTAGTTCTTAATTTAATTTAAAATGAATTTATTTTACCTGAAGTTTTTGGACCTTGATTATTCAGTGAGGGCGAACTTCGAGTTCATCGATAAGCTTGGAGTTGATAGATGGTGCTTCCATGACAGGGATATCGCCCCAGAGGGTAAAACAATTGAGGTTAGTCGTTAGTACATATGCAGTTAATCTGATAGCCTGGTATCTTTTTCCCTTTGAAGACAATAAAACAGAAAAGGAAATCATAGTTCTTTGGATATCAGGGAGCTCTTTTGTTTAAAAGCTATCCCATTAATCCGTTGTAAAACTTTACATTTCGAATATTAGACTTTGCTTATATTTTTGTAGGAATCTAATGCTAACTTGGATGAAGTGGTTGCTCTTGCCAAAGAACTTCAGGTAACTTTACGTATTTGGTTTCAAAAGATTAAAACAAAGAGATAGCGTGGCAATCTCAGATTTTGATATACTTGCTTGTGGAAGTTGAGATCACCACAATTTTCTCTGCAAACAATTTGGAGCTTTTTATCGAGCACGAACTTTAATTAGGATGCTCATAGATACTTTCTTCCAACATTGCTCTCTGTAAACACTAGGGTACAAGGATTCGTCCTTTGTGGGGTACAGCTCAGTTGTTCTTCCATCCAAGATACATGCATGGAGCTGCAACTAGGTACATGACCGTATATGTTTGACTCTATTTGATGACGCCATTATAGAATGTTCCACCGGTCTGATATTCTGACCTTTTTGTTATGCAGTCCTGAACTAGGAGTATACGCATACTCGGCAGCACAGGTCAAAAAGGCAATCGAGGTTGGTGGTTGAGTCACCTGGTCATGTCCGATTAATACAAAATATAGATGTATGCTCAACGTCCCTGCTTTTGCATTATGTTTGACATTCCATTTTGTGCCTATAGGTTACACATTATCTAGGTGGAGAAAATTATGTCTTCTGGGGTGGTCGTGAAGGTTATCAATCCCTTTTGAACACAGATATGGAAAGAGAGCTCAATCACATGGTATGATTATTATGCTATGTTATCTTTACATGCCTTTCTGCTTCATGCTTTGTAGATTTATATTTTTGTGCGTTTTGTGTTTACTTCTAACATTATGTTTTTATTTGCCAAGATTGTTAATTACACAATTGTCATTTTCTTGCAGGCACGTTTTTTTGAAGCTGCTGTTGCCTACAAGAAGAAAATTGGATTCAATGGTATTTTTATATTCTACCTTTTGTAGGCACTGACATATATTTCTCTGAGTCGTAACAGTAATATGAATGGTAGCTCCAACTTGACCCCATGCTTGATTCGTACTTTGCCAGAAAATTTGAACCATTAACTGTTCAATTTATTTGATGTTGACAACAGTTTATCTAATAAATGAAACAATGTTTTCTCTCTAATTGCTGTCATTGACAATCGTTTTCAGGAACGCTGCTCATTGAACCTAAACCCCAGGAGCCTACAAAACACCAGTATGTTTCTGTCAACGGGTACATACTATACATAACAATATTCAGCTTACATGACATATCTCAATCTTGCCAGGTATGATTGGGATGCTGCAACATCAGCTAATTTCCTCCGCAAATATGGATTGATAGGTAATAGTTGTGGCTTTTTGGATATTTTGCATAGTATCAAGAAAATTTCTGCTTAACAACGAGATATTTGAGTTTAATATTTGATGTTGCATATTCAGGCTTTGTCTTCTATGATGATTTGGTTAATCTTACCTGATGAGTTGTATGTCAAAACTAACTTCATATTGATGGAATAAGGTTGTATACATGAAAAGTTTGATTGTTATTTGATACATGAAATAACTTCAGTTCTTTATTTTCTTTTACATTTTATATCTTCACTTAAGTTTCACAAAAATAAAAACGGGTTTTATTTTACAAGTATCGACATTAAGAAAGCAAAGTTGTTAGTCGATTGTGGCACTGTGCTGATTCAGCAGAAGATGTCTTTTGCATTTATTATTTTTCTCAATTTCTTTGCAGGTGAATTTAAGCTGAACATTGAGTGCAACCACGCAACTCTCTCAGGTCACAGGTATGCTGTGTCTGTTTCAGAACTCGTAATTTGATGAAATAGATTGTTTCCCGCCATTCAGACATGAGTGAATTTAGTATTCCTGACACCCTCTCGTACACTGCAGCTGCCATCATGAGCTTGAGACTGCTAGAATCAATGGCATATTGGGGAATATTGATGCAAACTCCGGTGATCCCCAAGTTGGTATGCTCGATAGACTGTTCTGCTGAGTCTACTATACTAATGTTAAATGCATTGTATTCTTTTTGTGTCAGCAGTTTATAATACAAGTGTGGCCCTGTTGCAGGTTGGGATACCGACCAGTTTATGATGGATGTAGGAGAAGCAACACTAGTTATGCTCTCCGTTATTAAAAATGTATGTACATTTAGTAGTTTTTCATTCAAAATGAAAGAAGTATTAGAAGCATATAAATCTAATAAACAAAATTTTCTTGTTTTATTTATGCATCACAGGGAGGATTGGCACCTGGTGGATTTAATTTTGATGCAAAACTGTAAGTTTTCTCATACTTTGCCTACATCTGGTTGCAGATTTAAAATCTAAGAAAACTATATGGATCTGTTTTATGTTGAATACATACATTATGAATGTGACCTATTAAAATTAGGAGCAGTGATTTAGCTCTATATATTCTACGTGTGTTGATGTTTTAATAGGCGGAGAGAGAGCACAGATGTTGAGGACCTCTTCATAGCTCATATCGCGGGTATGGATACTATTGCACGTGGGCTTCGAAATGCTGCCAAGCTAATTGAGGTTATGGTTTCTTCATTCTGCATAGCTTCTTTCTCTAAGCCTTACTTGAACTAACTGTCAAAAAATGCGGTGTCCGTGTACTTGTGCAGGGTGGTTTGTTGGACGAACTAGTTCGCAAGAGGTATCAAAGTTTCGACACAGAATTGGGAGCCCAAATCGAGGCAAGTTTGATAGTCCCTACCTACTCTTTTACTGTCTATTTCGTGTTTCGTTCTGTTTCTTATGGTTGATAATGGAATAATGCAACAGGCTGGAAAGGCTGATTTGGATCTACTGGAGAAGAAGGCTATACAGTGGGGAGAGCCCAAAGTTAGTTCTGCTAAGCAGGTAACAACAATAGTAGAATTGCCTGAGTTTTAACCATGTTTATGCATTCATTCATTGATTCAATTTGTGGGTTGTATTTTGTTTCTCAAAAAATTGTGTGGAATGGTGGTTGCAGGAGTTGGCGGAGATGATATTCCAGTCTGCAATATAGTAGAGTGGAGGACCTTTCTCGCTTTATTTTGTTTCTTAGCGTTCCTTCTCCTCTACTTAGGAAATAGTAGCTTCTATTTTGCTCAACCGAACACAAATTTAATAAACTTGAGACGCATTACACCGTATTACTTACCTTGCCGTCTCTCTCTCTCTCTCACAACTTTATTCATCTTGTCCATTGCTAAAATTGATTTGATTTATAAGGTGTCGATGAGATTCGAACTTGAGATATTTGATGTTATATTCTTTTAGCTTTGATGAACTCAAGTACATCACACGATTTTAGAAACACAAAGAAATATAATAACAAGGAGCTGCCGTCAAACTCGAGACTTGATCCACGTAATAGGTCCAAGTACCTTAATGTATAGTGCATTAGACGATCTCTAAATTTTATTTTTCAAACTCCTACCTCTTGTTCTTCAATGATGTTTTAAAAGAATCCATGGCGACGCTCATTAGAAAAAAAAATCCGTGGTATTTCTTATTATATGTATTGATCAATTTATCTCACAATACATCTCTAGAGAAATTACAAATTTACCAAGTTCAAATTTATTATTGATTATTATTGCCGATTTTTTTATAAATATTTTTATATTTGCTAAAGTAGAGATAGAGAAAGATCATAAAAATTAAATCAAACGAGAATCTCATTGCTTGAATTTCCATAAATTTACAGTTGGAGTCATTACGGCCATTATTGATCAAATTTAAATAAATGATTTTCTTCTGACTCACGCGAATTACAAGAAAGAAACATTTCCTGCCAATATATTACAGACTTTACAGTGATCGAATCGATGTGTCTCTGAACAATAAAGTTTGCTCCCAGGTGCTGCGAATCTGTGTTAAGATAGCAAATACGTCTCCCCACTAATTCTCATACTTACATCCCCGAATCGCATTCTTTCTCTCCGGCAGATCCTCCCTTTTGCCTCCGGTACTTTTGCTACGCTATTGTGGCTACGAATGCATTGTTGCGAAATTCCCTTCAAGGATGATAAAGTGCTGATATTCGCTCGAACCGATCTGGAATTTTCGAATTCCTTTTCCTCGTGTGACCGAATTTGAAGGTCAAGAGAGAGCGAAAAGGGTATTGTTTTTACGCGGTTATTTTCGTCGCTGTTCGGGAATAAGGAAGCTCGGATCCTCGTTCTAGGGCTCGACAATGCGGGGAAAACTACAATTCTTTGTATGGATTAGTGCTTTCGCGCTCGCATTTGGTTGACTCTCGTGTTTGTGGGTTTTGATCTTCTTTTTTTGCTGTAATTTTTGTTTTTGCTGATCGGCTTCAGATGGGCCAAGTGGTCTCCACTATTCCAAGTGAGTGTCAAATTTTCAGCTTCGGCTTTCTTTCCTGTTGTGAATCCATATGATGAATGGATAATATTCGAATTGCATTACTGTATGCAGTCTTATTTTATTAACATGGCATGTGGAAGAGGAATGTATGAATGTAGAATTTGGGTGATTTAAGTTCTTTCTAAGTAATTGTGATTTGAGCTTGTTCTCTGCTCCTATGCTTGTATTTCGTGTTGTTGTCTGTGTGTCCATGCCTCGCAGTTAAGCCCTATTCGTTTGAAAGGGATGGGTCTTGTATAGATTGATGCACAAATTTTGTATACCTATATTCAGTGAAGAGAATAACGGCTTTTCATTTCTCTTGATTCACGTGTGGTTTTTTGTTTTCCACAGCAATTGGGTTCAATGTGGAAACCGTTCAATGTAACAACATAAAGTTTCAAGTTTGGGACCTAGGTATGTTACTTCATTTCTATAACGATTTGTTTGCATGTAGCATTTATGTTATTGGACTTGGAATCGTAGCATTTCTTTTCTTTGAGTTTTAGCAAAAGCTTCTCATTTTTCGGGCATTGAATATAACAACATAAAGTTTCAAGTTTGGGACCTAGGTATGTTACTTCATTTCTATGATGATTTGTTTGCATGCAGCATTTATGTTATTGGACTTGGAATTGTAGCATTTCTTTTCTTTGAGTTTTAGCAAAAGCTTCTCATTGTTCGGGCATTGAATATAACAACATAAAGTTTCAAGTTCGGGACCTAGGTATGTTCATTTCTATAATGATTTGTTTGCATGTAGCATTTATGTTATTGTACTTGGAATTGTATCATTTCTTTTCTTTGTGTTTTAGCAAAAGCTTCTCATTTTTCGGGCATTGAATTTATGGAATTGTGATTAATAAAAATGTGACAATTCATTATTGCCAATGGCTGAAATTTGTTAGTCCTACATGGGGGATAGACTTGTAAGTTTTTTGTAATCATTCTTATTAGATTCCTAAAATATAAAAGGAAAAGTATTGGCATTGTTGAGTTGTTTGTGTTGTAATTCAGTGGAAGGAGCTTTATCACACTGAAGACTGCTGCTCCATGGGAATATTGTTAAATGTATATTGTTGTACTGTCATAAGTCATTATATTCCTAGACACGAATAAGTTTCTGCAGTATTGCTATTATTGGTTCTTAATGTGTTATCCCAGATGGAACTTTAGAGGAAGTTACATGTATTTACAAGTGGATGCAATAGCCTCTCCTTAGAGTTATTTGAATCATTAATTTTCTGTAAGAACAAATACAAAAGAGTTGATAAGGACTCACCTTGTCGCAGGAGGCCTCATGCATTGTATTATGTGTATCAAGCATACTTTTGGAGTGTAGAATATGATCCTGTCTTCAGTCAAAGAATTTGATTGAGATGCATCCCTTGGATTCTCAAGAATATCTGCGTTGAATCATAAGTAGGGGTGACTCAGGCTTGGGTAGTTCAGGTCTCACACTAAAGCAGCTTGCACATTTTTTATGCTTTTTTTTCTTTATATACTACCTCATTTCCAGCAAAAATAGAAAAACATAGAAAAATGAAATTTTACTGAACGAATTCAATCAGTGCATCTAAAGCTAAAGAACAAAAATACTTTGATTTGTTTGGAGTCATGATCAGTATTGTAACCTAGAGATTTTTTTGCCTGATGGCAGGTGGACAAACTAGTATCAGGTAACTGCTTTTCATTCTATGATTCTGCAATTTGTGGTACATAACCTATACCCTTATTATGAAGTAATACAAATTTTCTATTTTGAGAAGCATAGTCATTAGAGAACACAGGCAGGACTCTTTCTTTACATATTTCTTTGCAGAAGGAAGATATAATGGACTTTCTTACAATAGGAATATTTTCCTATGCTTTTAGACAAAGGGAATACCATGTAATTTTGTCATATATCTTTATCCGGAGTTCATGGTCCTTCTCCGATAAAATATATAGAAACAGGAGTTATGTTTACTCTGAATATGCACTTAATTTTGGGCCTTATGAATTTCCATTTATGTGGGCCAAATATTGACATGACTTAAAAAATATGTTTCCTGAAGCTTTCCGCAGCTGTCACTCATTGTAAACTTCAATTCTTCTTGTTTAGGCCATACTGGAGGTGCTATTTTCCTAACACGCAAGCTATAATATATGTTGTTGACTCAAGTGATACTGATAGGCTGGTCATAGCCAAAGAAGAATTTCATGCAATATTGGAGGTGCTGTTGTTTTAGGTTCTATCTATTTATTTGTTTATTTTCTTTAATGTCCTTCGGAAACCACATTTGTATGAGAAAATAGGGGAAATGTTTTCCCATTTTGCCAAATTATTAGCTTCAACATATCCCAGTTTAGGAAACTCAGTAGTGTCATCTGACCACCTATTTTTAATTCTCTGAACTTGTCAATAATTTGTTCTATCTTTATTGCTGTACTGAACATGAAGTCCTTAAACTCAAGAGCTATCCCTCTCAGACCTCAAGGGACTTATTTATATAAATAAATAAAGACCAAAGGTCTCGCGGAAGACGGCAGGGCAAAGGCCTTTGGACTTAATAACTCTGCACACAAAGGATAAACTAAAAGATAACAAATAATAAACAACTAATAGAATAATAACTAAAGATAGATAATGAAGGGAATTGCAAGGAATGTACTCTATCAATTACTCCTTTGTTGAAACAGTTTTGTCCTCAAAGCTGGGAAAGCACTTCAAAAGACATCCTAAATACGGGCACCATTGACCAAACATTGTACAGGACCGGTGGAGGCTCATACTTATGCTTGTAGATATGAGTCGGTATGCAAAACCGTAGAATGCCCAAAGGAACTAGGAAAGTAAACACGTGCAAGCTACACGGGTCAATAACCCATATTCTTGAAGCTTCTTGAAGTTCCGAAAAACAGTGGTGCGGGGTGTTGTATAGAGGGACGTGGATAAGATTATTGCAATGGAAAATTCAGACGTTGTGGCGATGGTAGAGGGGGGGCTGGAAGTAGGGTTATTATCATTGGCAAGGGAGCAGCAGCAGCTACAACTACTGGAGCAGACTTTATCACAACCGATGAATCAGTAGGCGAAATAGGTGCTGCCACGAAAACAGGAGACAGAGGCAGTGGCGGAATCGTGGTAAGAATTGTCATTGATGTTGTCGGTGACGGAGGGCATGTCTCTGGGCCTGTGGCCGAGAATCTCTTCGGCCCGGTGACGGAAAGATGACCGGACGGAAGCAGGGCGGACAGGTTGGGCGTCGAAGTCTCTGGTGACATTGTGTGATTGGAAGGCGAACTTCCCAGTGAAGAAGACACATCTCTTAAAGCTGTCAAGAGTTGCGTGAGTTGTTCGAATTGTGACCTGAACTGAACAGGGCTACTTGCTCGTCAAACCTTGCTGCCTGTTCATCGAAGCTTCGATTGCTACTAGTCGACTAGCCTGTTCCTCCATCGCCTTCTCTAACGCTCCCAGTATCCATGTTTCGCGTCACCGTCATTCCCACGTTCACCGCACCAAATTGTTAGAGTAAGAGGCAGTAGAGGCTGAAAACTTGAACAAGAACAGGAAGAATCGGAATGGATCGAACAGAAACCAAAATAAATTGATTAACTCTTAATAGAAAAACAAAAGATAATCCTCTTACGAAGCCACTCCTCTAGCGAGGCCCTACGGTAAATTAAGTCCTTAAAATCAAGACTCAAGCTATCCCTCTCAAACCTCAAGGGACTTATTTATAGAAATTACATAAAGACCAAAGGTCTCGTGGAAGATGGAAGGCCAAAGGTCTCGTAGATGACGAAAGGCCAAATAATAAACTAAAAGATAACAAATAATAAACAACTAATAGAATAATAACTAAAGATAGATAATGAAGGGAATTGTAGGGGATGTCCTCTATCACATAGCCAGTTACATCCTAGCAACCCTACTTTGTACAAAAAATAGTTTTTGAAGTTAGAAAATCTCTATTATATTTTGTTTTTTGGAACTGAAATGAATAAGGTTAGGTTCGAATATAGAAATCAAATTTGTGGCTGGTCCACTGGAACTTCTGTAGCAATAGTGGCACTGAGGATCTGTGTTGTCGCAACACACTTGAGTCTGAGTCATATTGTGGTTGATTAGCATTCATGTTCATGCTCGCTTGTGTTTTCTCTGCTCGTAATATTTTCTTATAATATATTGTTTCTTTTCAGGAGGAAGAGCTAAAAGGTGCTGTTGTCCTCTTATTTGCAAACAAACAGGTATCTGTGATTGGATATTTTTTTTTTTTTTTTGCTGTGAAATTTGAGTTTGAATTGACCTTTTTTCGTGTAGTTACCATGCATAAATTCTGTTTTATTATGCTGACTGGTTAACAGGATCTTCCTGGGATACTCAGTGATGCTGCCATAACTGAAGCATTAGAGTTGCACAAGATCAAGAACCGCCAGTGGGCCATTTTTAAAACTTCTGCCATAAAAGGAGAAGGCCTTTTCGAGGGCTTGGACTGGTAAGCACTACTACATTTATATTTTTCACTTATATATGATGTTTGGATACTCCTGTATGTTCCAATACTCGCCTGGCAGAGGAGGTCCTTGGATATTACTCTATTTGATTGACAACCATGTCTTCTTATCATTGTCTCCCTTGAATTACTCATCCACTTTTACTCCCAGCAGGATCAATAAGCAACACCATGCACCTCCATCATATTTTGTATTCATGCAGTATCCTGTTTTCTGTTCTATGATATGCAGTTTATCTTTTGATCTTAATCCAATCATGTGGTTTATATTTTACCATTCCTTTTATAAGGTTAACTTTGGTGATCATTTTTGACTTATTGCCTCAATACTATAACCTTGCCTTGTTTCTGACCTTATTTCCAACTGAGTAGGTTAAGCAATACACTGAAGTCTGGAAGTAGTTGAATCTCGGGATGAGAATCAGATGATTTTTGTGACAGTGCCGGTGCTGATATGAGACAGTCCAACAGTTAACGGCATGGTATGTATTGAGATTCCATTGGTTGATTGCGTTGTTATCTTCTTTACCTGGGGTCCTGAACAGACTGTTGATATGAAATCATATCTTGAAGTTTTACCAGCCAAACATACACACCTATCTCTTTTTTCCCATTCCATTATTCTCAACTCTTTGTTCCAATACTGTCTCTTGTCAAGATCATTTCTTTTTCCATAAAAAAATCGTCCATTCACGTTGTTACTTGCCGTTGGAGAAAGCATACATTGAGCCTTACTGGTTTGTTGAAGGTGTGAAACATGATACTTGGCCAGTTTGATTCAATCACAAAGGATCGAATCTGTGACATTTTCTTATACCGAAAATAATGTAAGATTTCAAAATCGTGTTTCCTTGAAACTGGGATTGTGGGTGACTAAATTTGTTTAAGTGGCGAATATTTAGGATGAAATGTCTGGTATGTTAGGTTTCAATATTTTTGCAGGAGCAGTATGTTTATGCCTCAAATAAGCAACCATTTCCGTGCAATGACGCCATTCTGTGATAATTCTAGATAGGATAGTGTTTGTGTCCTTATTGATTTAAGACAGATTATTAGGTTTGACAAGTGCCAATATTATTACAAATCAGTCGTGTTAAACGTGCACGGCCCATAATATTGTGGAGAAGAAATATAATATATTAAAAGTAATTTCCTACTTTTTGTAGCGTTGATTTTATCATTTTTGGAAATTGGGTGGAACTACATAGTTTAATTTACCAAGCATATTTAAAATTCACTAACATACTCAAACTTAGCCAAGTTTAAAGGAACCTAAAAATATATATATATATATATATATATTCGCATTTCGTTTAAAAATAGACCAGTTTGTAAACAATGTAATATATATTTATTAATATTATTAGATAATTATATATGTGTTGCTGATATTAAAGTATACAAACATAAAACGTTCTGACGTTCCTTAAATAATTCTTGTAAAATAAGAGAAACGAAGTTACTAACATTAAACTATCCAGTAAATGAAGAGATCTCAAATTCAATTTTCACTATTTCACTATTTCACTATTCTCATTTATATGATTGTAGCAAACATGGAAGATAATTAGATAGCAGACCTAATTAATATAGGAATTTTTTTTTTTAAATTGGAACAAAATTGTGTATATTATCTATCGCATGTGTGTGAATAAAAATTGTTATAGTTTTGTAAAGTAAAAGTTTTCACGTGAAATTTAATTAGAATGACAGGTGGAGCTGACCCTAGAGGCATTCAATTACTCATCATCTTATTTAATAAATTTTGTTTCGAAAATCAGTTTCAACCACACGGGTGCCTAATTAACGTGTTTCATATGTTAATGAGAATGAGACAAAATGAGGCGCAAGTCTAATTAGTAGATCAAAGGTTCGAGTCATCTAGAAAAGTTAGCGTGTGTATATATATGAGAGAAGCTGAGAGGGAGTCTGAGTGAATTGAGTGTGCAAATATGACAAAACTTAATTTGATGTGCCGTGTGCAGAAGAAGTAAATAATTATAAATTTTGAAATTGAGTTAATGGCCATTTCGGTCATTTTCCTATAACAAAAGAAATTTTTATCCATGTAAATAAAATTATATAAATATTAATTATTTTGGAATTATGTCCTTATACGAAAGTTTTCGTGTAATAGTATTATTTATAATGTTTTAGAAATTTACAATTTCATTTAAATTGTATATATGAAAATTTAAATTTGTGTAACACTATAAATAATAATATTACAAGATTTTTTTTGTGTGTAAAGGTATTAAAGTAAAAAATGGTTACTATTTTTATATTTTATTTACGATTAATTATACTTTATAACTATTGAAAATATTTTAAATGACTTGAACTTTGCTCTATAATTTGATTTATGACTCGAGTTTATTTTTTGGCACCAGATATGTGATTATGAATCCAATTTTTTTTCCACATGACAACTCGAAACTATGTGACTTCTACACTGATTTGACTATAGATGTCAAATATTGATTAGAATGACAAGACATCTCAAATTAATTATAATAGAAACGGCGTTATTTTGGGTAGTGATGTGGAAAAAAATCTAAATAATAAGTTGACAGTCCTAGTTACATATTCAATGCTAGAAAATAACTTCAGGTCATAAATCAAATTACAGCAAAGTTGAGGCTATATAAAATATTTTTAATAATTAAAGTTATAAAATAAATTTCGCTCAAAGTTCGGACTATAATTAACTTCTTATTTTGCGGCTATAATTTCCTGTTACTGTATGCGGCTATTATAGGACGCCGTCTCTATAAAACTTGGCTATTCATTTTTATAATTTTTTTATGGTAATTTTTATAATTGTAATCAAAACATTAAGTTATTGAACTAGACATTATATATAAACCAAATGAAGGCGCTTTAAATACTTAATTTTATATTTAAAATATTTATCACTAGTGACTTTATATTTAAAATATTTATCACTAGTGACGTTTACATGCAGATATTCTACAAATGCAATATTAATATGGTTAAATTCCAATTATGATATATATAATAACGATAACATGTGCATTCTCTCCTTTAGAAAGACTACAGAAATTACTTCTTTACTATTTGGGAAAATTATCGGAAAAATCATGAATTTTGATCAAATGCTAGTCAGGTTCGGAAATTTTATAAACTCAGCCGTTAATATCATGACTTTGACATTTTTCGCAATTTTCCCACAACGCTTGATTTGGGGGAAATCGCCGCTGATGTGGTTGACGGAAAATCTTACGTGGACAAAACGGCCGGCAGCTAAAACGACGTCGTATGTTGGGATACAAAACAACGTCGTTTTGTTAGGGGCAAATTGCTTGAAAAATCATGAAGTTTGGTCAAATTCTGGTCAGTCCCGCAAGTTTTAAAAGCAGTCGCTAATATCATGACTTTGACATTTTTTGCAATTGTCCAATAGTGAGAAATGGTGGCCTACGTGTCTTAAATTATTAGACGTGGCACATACGTTTTTAAAAATTAACGATGTGGCTAACTAGGTGGTGCAGATTTACAATAATCGACGTCATTTTAGTAGTTGAAATTTAAAAAAAATTATCTCTTCTCTCTGCTCTCTCATTTTCTCTCTTCCCAATGTCATCATCAGCATCTGAATCTCAGTCACAACGAAGAGAACAAAAACACAAATATTTGAAAAAATCAAGTTCGAAGTTTTCAAAAAAAGAAAAGAAAACAAGATTTATAAAATTCCCAATTAATAAACTGGAAAGGATGAATTGAAATAATTGATTATCAAGAACCCAATAAAAAATTAAACAAATATAAATGATTTTTTGGGTAAAATTCAAAGCATTTTGTGGGGCTTTTTTTCGAACATTTGTTATACATTGATAGAAAATGAAGAACAAAAAATAAGAACTGGTTCCTACTGCCCATTCGTTCAAGAATTCAACCAAAAATTCGAAGAACGACGATTTGCCTTAAGACCATGATTTGCGGACAACGATAGTTGTGGAATGCGACAATGATAATTGTAGAGAGAGAGAGAGTCGAGGTTGGGGGTTGGGGAAAGGTTTTGAAAAGAAAAGGAAAAAAAAAAAACAAAAGGAAGAAAAAAAAATTATTTTCACAAAAGGGCAAATTGTGGAAAAAATAATGAAATTTGATCAAATTCTGATCAATTCTGTAAGTTTGATAACCAGTCACATCTGCGCTAACTAGTCAGTAATGTCATTAATTTCAAGACATGTATGCGTCACGTTAATAATAAGACACATAGGCTACTAGAACTTTTCATCCGGGGATAATTGCAAAAAATGTCAAAGTCATGATATTACCGACTGATTTTCAAATTTGCGTGGCTGACCAGAATTTAACCAAATTTCATATGTTTTTTTTGGCAATTTGCCCCTTATCTTTTGGTATCTCCACATTGATTAATTTTTTTTAACTGGATAGGTAAGGGAGAAGCATTCAAAATTGTGGAGTATATACATAAGAACAAACAAATAGAGAAAAAAAAAAGAACAAAAGAAAGGAAAAAGTGCAAACAAAGAATAGAGATAGCAGAGGCGTGGGGTAGGATTCCACTTGCGTAAGCAATAAGAGATTGTATGTTACCAACTCAATCTATTTTTAGAAAAAAAAATGTATTCCTTTTATTAATAATTACAAAAATTATTGGCGGTATATTCCTATTCGAACTTCATACTATTAACACTATATTTCTACATATTTTCTAGAATAAATTTGAACATGGCATAGTCATTGAAAGGGACATTTAACACACATATATATATATATATATGTATATAACAAATTTCTATGCATGCTCATAGAGTTAAGATATTTATCTTATTTTGTAGCTTCTTTTTACTGATTAATGTAGTACAATGCTTGCAACTCCCACCACTCCTACACATCAATTCAACCTCATAATCTTCTGGCTTATTCTCTCCTATAACTTGAATATTGTGTGGGCAACAATTAATCAAGCTTAATAATCTGGGTGGAGAAAATTACACAGAGAATCACCATAGAGTGGGGTGGTGGTTTAGGTTAGAGATTTTAAAGAGGATTAAGATTGAACCTTCCAATGAGCTTAATTTTTTAAGCCAAACTTAAATTAATTCTATTAATATTAATTGAGTCCACTATAGAATTAATATTGAACTACCCAACCTGATCTATATTACGAATATAACCCATTTTAATTTATTTATTTCTCATGTTTAATACATCTAGCATCCATTAATTAATTTAAGCTTGTTTTAGCTTTAATTAATTAATCTCTTTTTTTAAGAATGATATAGTTTGAAACTTTACTTATTATACTGGAATAAATTACAACTGCGCAAATTTGTATAATAAATTCATTTTCTGAACATCTCTTGGGGATATTATCAACTCAGGTCTTTCCGAGATATGATATCATATAATGAGAATACTAGGACAACTAGATATTAATTACCACTGCCAAACATATCAAGAATTTTCTTGGGTTACAAGAAACTCGCACCTATTGATATATCAAACCAGTGTATAACCTATATGGTATGCTCAATGTTACTTATATAGATTAAGAAATAAACAATCACATAGACCTTATATTTCATTTACATAGGATTGAAGTACATATCTCACATAATCCATTTCGGTGCTATATCACACCAGTGTCATCAATTGGCAAAAATAGGCGCGAACCTTGGATTGATATTGCAACTTTTCACGATAGATTGTATATGTCGCAAGTGACTAAAAGATCTTTTGTGATCATGAATCCACCATTCAGTTTACAATGTAGAAGAATGACTAGTTTGCTCAATTTATGATTATATGCCTAAGAATAAATATCTACAACCACAAAAGGCAAACCATGTGTCTATATTAAATTATTCTCAATATGTGAAAAATCAGATTTTCAATACAAAACAACAAAAACATGCTTTTCAATATACAAATCCTAATATTATATGTATATATCAGTATAGCCATGCATCAAATATTAGTTATTGCTCTGTAAGTTTGGAGTCTATTTCTCAATATGCTTGGTATGGTAACAAACAAATAAAAATGTTCCCAATTTCATCATGTTAATATACTAGTCTTCTTGGGCCCTATTCGGTTTTATCAACTCTGTCATATTTTTTGAAATGGGGAACGCTCCTGTGCGCGCGCGCACATAGTGCGCAGGTCAAACCCGACCGGGATCCGAGTTTGACCCAGCCTGATTCTATTTTTTTTTAATTTCAGGACCGAAGGTTTTGATATAAATAAACTTTGTTTATATAGTTTAATGAAGATGAGGTATTGCAGGTGGTTTAGTCGTGTCAGCTTTACAACACAGAGGTCGCAAGTTCAATTCCTTCGTATGGCAGTTTTATCTTCTTCTTTTTTTCTTTCCTCGGTTATATATATATATATATATATATCTTCGTAATATTTTTATTAAAATTAAATAAAATTTAGTTTTACTATTTAGAAATATAATTTTGTAATACTTATCATAAAATAAAATTAAAACATTTTTAATAGCAAATTGAATTTTAAATTTTTTCTTCTTAAATTTATAAATTAGATTTTACTTATATATGAATAAAACATTTTATAAATTCAAATATATTTTTTTATAAAAAAGATAATAAAACTTGTTTGATTGAAAATTTTAAGATGTTTTATTAGTAAATGATAATTCGCTTTAATATAAATAACACATTATATAAAATCAAATACAAATTTTCTTTACAACAAATAAGACTTTCATACATTTCAATTCAAAATAATGCTTGTCCATAAACTCAAATAAGACTTTTTTTTAATGTGACTTTATTTATACATAAATCAATTTTACAAAATTTAAGACTTTTTTCTTAATGGCAAATAAGACTTTAAACAAAGAAAATAAAAAAAATAACATTTATTTATTAAAATAATAACTTTTGTACATTTGAATAATAACTTTTGTCATTATAACAGTAACTTCTGCTTATGAAAATAATAATTTTTATTCACAAGAATAATAAATTTTATTCGCAAGGACAATAACTTTTATTAACAAAAATAATAATTTTTAATCCCAAAAATAATAAAATTTATTCATTATAACAATAACTTTTATTCAAAAGAGCAACAACTTTTATTTATTAAAAAATAATTTTTATTCACGAGAACAGTAACCTTTATTAAAAAACAATAACTTTATTTGCAAAAATAGTAACTTTTATTAACAAGAACAATAACTTTTATTTATTAAAATAATAACTTTCATTCATAAGAACAATAACATTTATTCATTAGAACAATAACTTTTATTCACAAGAACATTAACCTTCATATATTAGCACAATACTTTTGTACATTAGAACAATCATAACTTTTAAAGAACTATAATTTTTATTTTAAAAAATAGTAACTTTTATTCATAGAACACTAACTTTTATTTATTAAAACAATAACTTTTAGTTACAAGAACAATAAAATTTGTACATTACAATAATAACTTTTATCTATAAGTTATTTATTAAAATAATAATTTTTATTCACAAGAACATTAAGTTTTATTCATTAAAATAGTATCTTTTATTCAAAATAAGATAAAGTATATTAATTAGAAAAATAATTTTTACATTAAAATAGTAACTTGTATTTATTAAAAATATTAATTTTTTATTCCTTAGAACAATAATTTTTGATTAAACTCAATTAAATTTAATTAAAATAAATTAAATTAATATGAAAATCAAATTTAATTAAAATTTTAAATTCACACGCTAATTAAATTCATATATATATATATATTATTTAAAAAAGAAAAAAGATAGAACACATTAAAAAAAATTAAAACGGAAAAAAATATTTCATATATTCCTATCTCCAAATTAAATTTATAATTATTTTGAATTCAATAAGAAAAATAAGAAAAAGAAAAAAAATGCATAAAAAAAACAAAAAAAAAATGAAAAAAATGGAAAAAAACAGTAAAGGGGCGAAAAAACAAACAAAACGGGAAAAACCAAGAAAGAGACCGATGGGTTTTCGAACCCACAACCTAATGTTACTTTCATACAGACATTGCCGCTAAGCTATACCTTAATCATGTGCATGAACCAGTACAATATGCTATATATTTGTAAGTGTGGGGTCAGACCTAGGTAGGACCGGGTAGGAGGATTCGCACGTTCAGTGAGGGAGAACGCATATAAGTTTTTGTGTTTTGTAATTAATCAATTATATCTTTTACAATTTGTTTCAATTTTATCATCAGAATTCCACTCCAATGGTTGAGTTGTGATACGATGTATCTGATGATAACCTATTAATTTGCTCCGATATATAAGTTGAATATGAGAATATTGGTATTTCGCTTTAATTTTCATCTTTTAGAAATAATTATCTAAAAAACGATTGAAATTTTTTATACAAGTTGGGGACAAAATTGATAAGTTGAAAAAGTTGAGATACAATTGATACAGTTGGTAAAACTTATGATAAAATTGATAAAACTTAAAGATTGAGATAGATGTGATAAAATCACTAAAAGTTGGGATAGATTTGATTATTAGTCCAAAACCATTTCAATATAAAGTTATATATGCATGCTATAAAATTTATATAAAACTAAAATATCTCACTCTTTAGAAAAATCTTGTCATGTACTATTATGCAGTAGGAAATATGTTTCATTATTACTGTGAATATTGTTCATTATATATATATATGCTCTTGATTGTTACTTCGAAATAAAATAATTTTTTATTATTTTTGAGGGAAAAAATGGTTAATTGGGAATTTAGTCAACTACGTAATCACAATATTTTCCACATGGTTAACTTTCAAATGGTCTCGTCCTCAAGAAAAAAAAAATGAAAAAACAAAAATATTCAAAGTTGCCGTCGTCACGGGAGATGAAAGAACGTAATGACGGTAATAAACTATTAAATTGTGGCTATTCATAAATGCTATGTTCAGGAAATTAGATTTGCATCTGTGCATGTTTCTCACCTTGAGTAGGTGCATACTGCATATAACATTAACTAATACAGGTATTTGCACAGACTTTCTTCCCGCGTAACAATAATTAATATTAATTAGATTAGTCTAGACTTTAATCAAATAATTAAATTAAATGTGTTGGAGGTTTTCTTGGCGACTATTAATCGTCGCAGCTAAATATTAGGCAAGTTTAAGGGGTTACTGACTTTTTATGACAAAATAATTAGTGCATGGCGAAACTCCGAGCGATTTATTTGAGGAAAAAAGGCATTATTAAAAAGGCATCTCTAATGCATGTATCGCAATGAAACAATGGTAGGAGATTATATACATCTCTCTCTCTCTCTCTCTCTCTCTCTCTCTCATCCCCCGTGCTAATTATTGATAACAATAACTGGTATATTCGAGAAATGAAATATATGGCTGCAACTAAGGTTTTTGTATTTGTGTTTTGTGCAATATCAGGTGATCATTTAGCTCACCTTGAATTAATAGATTATAGTAATAGATATCCTCTATTTCTACATTTGCTTTCATCACATACGAGATTGCAAGCAAATTTTGGTTTCCGAAATCTGAGCCTTACAAAAAATAATATATCTAATATTCCATAATCAACTTAACGTAGGTCATTATCTGCATACACATATGGCTTAAATCCCATGAGCCGGTCCAACTAAAATTAAATAATAGTATTATCCAATCTAATATATAACAATATCAAGACAGAAAATGCCAAACTTAGCTGAAATCAATATCAAGCAATCGGACTTTTGGGGCTAAACCATCTTTAACAGAAAAATTTACAAATTTAAATAAATATGTATTTCAAATTTATAAGAGTACACGTACTTTTATAATACTACTAATATAGTAGAATATAAGATAATAGATTAATTGCAGTCGATGAAATGCAACTTAATTGATTTGATGATTTCTCACCAATTAATAGATTGAAAGTTTGAGTTACTTTTGAAGAAGATAATCTGCTGGGCATGCAGGCAGAATTTGGAAACTTAATTCTTTTTTTTTAAAAATTATTTTCTGGAGTATATGATGGAAAAATAAGGATCGAACATTAAGCCGTACCATAAAATATCTTATATCTCTAGTCATATGACTCACGCACGGTGGTACTTGGAAGATATAAAATTGCCCTTATATTTGACGAATTAATTCTGGCAACCAATTTGAATTAAATAAATAGAAAAATTCTGACTTGTGCATCAACTTGGATACACCTCCACTCATATGACTCAACTCAATTCTTAATTTCCAAAGTATAATAAATGGACTATGACTATACGTAAATCGGACGCCTTGACCAAATGCAGCTAACAAATTTTTACATTTGAATAATATTATCGTAGACAAAAAAATAATACTGAAATAGACCATTACTAAATCATGATATTTATTTATTTAAATTAATATGGTTATAGATTTTCTTGAAAATGTTCTAGTCCAAAGGGGCAAGTGTTTTTAATTATATTTACTTTCTATTGACCAACGAAGCCAAAGTTGGCAGGCTAATTTGGCTTTTTTTTTTTTTTTTCTGTATGAGAAGTCACGTCTTTGCATTTACCTCTCCCTCATAACTTCTTACTATAAAATGCTCCAACAATCCACCTTCTCTTTTCCAGCACTAACAACTTCTCCTTCAAATTAAACAACATCTCTCTCTCAACACTCTTTCCCTGCCTGCTTCACTCCTGAGAGAGAGAGAGATGGCGTCGTCTTGTGGAGTTATCAACAGCAGTTTCTCGCCATTGCTCCATTATGAGGATTCATCAAGCTTGTTAGCACGCACTACTGCTGCTCTTCCCCTAAAAAAGCATAAGGTTTCCATCTCTAGCTACGTCTAATTTATAATGTGTGTGTGTGTGTGTGACAGAGAGCGAGAGAAAGAGAGAGAGAGAGAGAGAGAGAGAGAGAGTTTATCTGTGTTTTTGTTCTCATCGAGATTCAAGTGTGAGAGATTGATCGAATCTTTTTGTTTACGATTTATGTTTTTTCAGTTTGCGGTCGTGGCAGCTCTTCAACAGGACAACACGAACCACGTCGTTGCAAGCGGAGAGAGTCTGACGACGCAGAAAACAAGATCTCTTAATTTCACGGGGGAGAAGCCTCCAACTCCAATTTTGGACACCATCAACCATCCAATTCACATGAAAAATCTCTCTGCCGAGGTAATATATATAATTAATTTAAGAGGAAAAATACAAAAAAACCATTTTGCTTAACCAAATATCAATAGTAATCTTAAAAATAAAATTATATTAATTATAGATATATTTAACAAAATATCCTTTCATTATTTTATTTTATCTATAATTTGAAATCTGAAAATTTGAATTTTATTTACAAATATTGAAAATTGAAAATAAAATTGAAACTTAAATTAATACATCAATTCCTCAAGGAATTTAAATCTACTTAACCACTGCAGCTTTTCATATTAAAAATTGTATGATTATGATGTAAAACATGATGAAATGGATCGTGTAGGAACACTAATTGATATATATATATATATATATATATAGAAAGGTTAATTTGCTGAATCAAACGTTTTGTATGTTTTCCTATTCAAATTCTTGACTCTATGAGCATACGTACACAACGTTGATTAATCAAATGCACAAAATATAATTTGTACGAATTTGACTAAAGTTTTGGACCAACTGAAAGATATTAATGAAACCTTAAGTATGGAAGTCAAGTCCCAAGAAACATGGTCCTATGTTCAACGTTGTCGGCCTTGTCCCTTGCAGGAACTCGAGAGATTGGCTGATGAATTGAGGGAAGAGATAGTGTACACGGTGTCCAAAACCGGCGGCCATCTAAGCTCAAGCTTAGGTGTATCGGAGCTCACCGTTGCACTGCATCATGTATTCAACACACCTGATGATAAGATCATCTGGGATGTTGGACACCAGGTACCTACAAACTTGCATCATAACATTTAATTCATGTTCAATTCTTGTATCATATATAACCGAAACAACTGTTTCCAACGACAGGCCTATCCGCACAAAATCCTGACGGGGAGGAGGTCCAGAATGCACACCATTAGACAGACTTTTGGACTAGCGGGCTTCCCTAAAAGAGACGAAAGCGCGCATGACGCCTTCGGAGCTGGCCACAGCTCGACTAGTATCTCTGCTGGCCTAGGTGAGTCTGTTTCCTCCATACTTGCACTTGTAGGTACATGTCATGTTTCAATAAATTGTGTTGTAATTGTATTTTGTGATCAGGTATGGCGGTGGGGAGGGACTTATTACACAAGGACAACCATGTGATATCAGTGATTGGAGACGGCGCTATGACAGCAGGGCAGGCCTACGAGGCGCTCAACAATGCAGGATTCCTCGATTCGAATCTCATCATCGTCTTGAACGACAACAAGCAGGTCTCCCTGCCCACGGCCACCGTGGACGGCCCTGCTCCGCCCGTTGGAGCCCTGAGCAAAGCCCTTACACGTCTACAAGCCAGCAGAAAATTCCGCCAACTCCGCGAAGCAGCAAAGGTAAATAAAAAAGAAAAAAAGCATAACTCTTTCCATGCATATATTCAAATTAACCATCACATCATACAGTAATTAACATGAAATAAAAACATATGGAACAGGGCATGACTAGGCAGATGGGAGACCAGGCCCATGAAATCGCATCCAAGGTGGACACCTACGTTAAGGGGATGATGGGGAAGTCCGGCGCCTCGCTCTTCGAGGAGCTCGGGATTTACTACATCGGCCCTGTTGACGGTCACAACATTGAAGATCTCGTATACATTTTCAAGAAGGTTAAGGAAATGCCTGCGCCTGGACCTGTCCTCATTCACATCATCACCGAGAAGGGCAAAGGCTACCCTCCTGCTGAAGTCGCTGCAGACAAGATGCATGGTATATATAATAAACACAAATGCACAATTAACATCCGATTATGATGAATTCATCCGAACTAATTGAGAATTAATCCTTTTTTTTGTTTTTTTTTTAGGTGTGGTGAAGTTCGATCCAAAAACGGGAAAACAGCTCAAGACCAAAACGAAAACAAAATCATTCACTCAATACTTCGCCGAGTCTCTGGTGGCGGAAGCAGAGCACGACGAGAAGATCGTGGCGATCCACGCAGCGATGGGGGGTGGCACAGGGCTCAACTACTTCCAGAAGCGCTTCCCCGACCGCTGCTTCGACGTCGGGATAGCAGAGCAGCACGCGGTGACGTTCGCCGCGGGGCTGGCGACGGAGGGGCTGAAGCCGTTCTGCGCGATCTACTCGTCGTTTCTACAGAGGGGTTACGATCAGGTGGTGCACGACGTAGACCTTCAAAAGCTCCCCGTGAGGTTCATGATGGACCGTGCCGGAGTCGTGGGCGCCGACGGCCCCACCCACTGCGGCGCCTTCGACACCACCTACATGGCCTGCCTTCCCAACATGGTAGTCATGGCCCCCTCCGACGAGTTGGAGCTCATGCACATGATCGCCACCGCCGCAGCCATCGACGACCGCCCTAGCTGTGTTAGATACCCCAGAGGAAACGGCGTCGGAGCACCTCTCCCGCCTAACAACAAAGGAACTCCTTTGGAGGTATAGATACCCCCCCTCTTTTTAGATATTATTAGTTACATGATTACGATCTGTAGTTAATTATGCTGGCCTTGCGTCAATTGCAGGTTGGGAAGGGAAGGATTTTAAGGGAAGGGAGTAGAGTTGCCATTCTAGGGTTCGGAACTATAGTGCAGAACTGTTTGGCAGCGGCGCAGCTTCTTCACGAGCACGGCATATCCGTCACCGTAGCTGACGCCAGATTCTGCAAGCCTCTTGATGGAGATCTGATCAAGAAGCTGGTGCAGGAGCATGAAGTTCTCATCACTGTTGAAGAAGGATCCATTGGTGGATTTAGCGCCCATATTTCTCATTTCTTGTCCCTCAACGGACTTCTCGATGGGAACCTTAAGGTAAAAACGTAGTTGATTGAGTTTCGAATGAAATACGAGATTGAAATATAATTCTAATTTATTTATTTGTTTTGGTTTTGCAGTGGAGGCCAATGGTGCTCCCTGACAGGTACATTGATCATGGGGCACAGACTGATCAAATCGAAGAAGCTGGGCTGAGTCCGAAGCATATTGCAGGAACTGTTGTGTCACTAATTGGTGGAGGAAAAGATAGTCTCCACTTGATCAACAACTTGCAATCTTAATTTGTTCGAAAAGAGACGTAGAATGGTGCCTGAATTCGAGCAGACAGCTGCAGTTGATCTCCTCAGAGCTGTTAGTGTTTTGTATCATGTAATGTAAATATGGGGAAATATTGCGACTGTAAGACTCTAACCCATCAAGTTGGGCGAGTTTTTCTAAATAATCGTTCAGATGGCTGCCTTATGTTTGTAGACAGAAATTAATAATTATTCTCATACTTTTATTAAATAAATTTATTTGTCCCATTCTTACATCTACAGTATGTTAGATTTTTCGTTTTTGTTCGTTGTAAATAGATTATAAATATTTGAGTAAGTCTTGCAATTGTCTTAGCCTGACATAAGATGAACAATTTAACATCACTTTATAAGAATTCTATTGGCTACCACTGGCTAATTCTAAACAGAGCTTTGAATTATTTATTTACCAACTTCATAAGTCATCACTACTGCTAGCTGTTAATTGACAGTTTTTTAAAGATAATTCAGTATTTATGTGCCAATTTCATAAATTCTTTTTTCTCTTTTCCCATATTACAATTTTTGTCAACATCAGGAACTTGGTTCTTCTTCTTCTTCTTTTTTTTCTTTTTTTTTTATTTGAAAACTCCACTGTTAAAATTTATAACAAAAAAAAATAAATAACGCATGATTCAGAGTCGCGCCTTCTATTTTGAAACCCACGTCGTGCCTTATTGAATATATATTATGGAAGTAAAACCGATGGAAAACCACTCAAATAGAGAAAATAGTACTCCTTTAAAGAAAAGAGAATCTAAAAATAAATTATATTTTTGGAACTCCATTTAAGACTTTTAATTAGGGATATTCAATTAGGCAAGTTGCAATATCAATTACTAGAGTGGGCTCAACTACTTATAGCGCCAAACCTAAATGGAGAAATTAATAATAGTGTAAGCTACCTATATTCAACTGTAGATTCGCCAGGTTAGATATATAATTCCATATCCCTTATATTGCTTTGACTAGAGTGGATTTCTTAATATTTTTGCAGGAAAAAAACTAGGCATTTGACTGCAAACTTGAAATTATAGTAATTTGAACCTCAAGTGCGTCCCTACCCAATATACTCATTTTTTTCGTAGACACTAGAAAGTAGTATTAATAAATTGAATTCGAAATCTTCATGTGCAGAGATTCTAATGAAATGTGGTGAGTAGGACAACACGAACGATATAATCCAATCTTTTAATAAAAAAAATGGATGGTTTGTTGATTTGTCTAAATATCAGTTGGGAGTCCAAAAGGAAGAGGGTTTTTTCATACTATTTATTTAATATATATTGTGCCCTCAATTTTTTTGATTCCGATCATGTGTCCTAACATTTTGGTGTCTACTCACATCTCATTATTAGATTCATTTCAGTTATATTCATTATAAAAATAAATTTTTTATAATATAATAAATCATAATTGACATTTATCACAATAAATTGAAGTTTATAAAAATTATATAGTCTTATTATGGATTTATCAGTAGTAATAATCAATTATTAACTAATAGAACTGAAATTAAATGCTAAACAATTATGTACCCTATGGATACTATATATATATATATCCTATAGTGCATAACAAAGACTAGATATCAACCATTAGATTCGAAAATCAATGGTCAAAACCGTGTATCAAATCAACTCATTACAGCTTCATTAGTCGATCATTGAAAGGGTAATTAAG
>JAYDZE010034761.1:0-27100 GCA_034509125.1 Monilaria moniliformis
GCTTCCTCTTCTGCTTACACTCAACCTCTTGAATTAATTCATAGTGACTTGTGGGGACCTGCCCCAATTAAATCCAGGAATGGTTATGTTTATTATGTAACATTTGTGGATCATTTTAGTAGACACACTTGGCTGTACTTATTGAAGTATAAAGGGGAAGTTGAAGCTGTTTTCAAACACTTCAAGTCTATGGTGGAAAATCAACTGAATCACAAAATTAAGACACTACAAAGTGATTGGGGTGGGGAGTATAGATGTCTTACCACTTTTCTTCAAGAAGTGGGAATCCAACTTCGTTTGTCATGTCCCTACACTCCACAACAGAATGGTCTAGCTGAGAGAAAGCATAGACATATTGTGGAAATGGGGCTGGCCTTGCTAGCCCAAGCCTCAATGCCTACACGTTTTTGGGATGATGCTTTTGTTACTGCAGTTTACACCATCAATAGAATTCCTACACCTCTACTCCAATATCAGTCTCCCTATGAAAAACTTTTCAAATCTAAACCTGATTATCAAAATCTCAAAGTCTTTGGTTGCCTTTGTTACCCTCACATCCGACCTTACAACAAACATAAACTTCAATACAGATCAACTTCTGCTACATTCATTGGGTATAGCTCTTCCCACAAAGGTTATAAAGTTTTACTGGATGATGGGAAAGTCATAGTTACTCGTGATGTTTTGTTTGATGAACAATCCTTTCCACACAAAAAGGACTCTGGATCCTCTTCTAGTTGCTCATCTAGCCCCTTAATACCTCCAATCTACTTTGCTCATTTTCCTGCCCTTGATCCTAACACAAGAACACCAGTCAGCCCTCCTCCTACTCCAATTCTTCCAACTGATTCCTCATCACCTTCTCATTCTTCAGTTTCACCTCTATCACCTTCTCCTCCTCATGACATCACTGCCATTCAACCTGTGTCACCTTTCTCTAGTCCTTCAAATCACACCAGCTCAACCCCTATTACTCCTCCAAGACCTGCTCATCATATGATTACAAGAGGTAAAGCTGGAATATTCAATCCTAAAGTTTACACTTCAGTCACTTCCACTGTTGAGCATCCACTGCCTACATCAGCTTCAAAGGCTCTTCTCATTCCTGTGTGGAAGCAAGCTATGGTTGAGGAATATCTTGCTCTCTTGAAGAACAAGACTTGGGTCCTGACTGAATTACCACCTGGAAAGAATATTGTTGGTAATACCTGGATCTTTCGAGTCAAGAAACATGCCACTGGGGCTGTTGCAAGGTATAAAGCCAGACTAGTTGCTCAAGGTTTCTCTCAAGAACCTGGTTTTGATTTCACTGAAACCTTCAGTCCTGTGGTTAAACCTTCCACCATTAGGCTTATTTTATCCATTGCTGTGTCAGCTTCCTGGTCTATCAAGCACTTGGATGAAAATAATGCTTTTCTTCATAGAAATCTGGAAGAGGATATCTACATGAGACAGCCCTTGGGTTTTGAACAAGGTTCCCCCCATCTTGTATGCAAGCTCAACAAGGCCTTATATGGTTTGAAGCAGACATCTCGAGCTTGGTTTTGCACTGTGCAATCTGCTCTCCTCTCTCTTGGCTTTACTCAGTCTAGAGCTGACACATCCTTATTTTATAAGATCCAAGGTTCAAAAACTATATATCTCCTTATCTATGTTGATGACATGCTGATCACAGACAATTCATCCACTACAATCTCCTATGCTATCACTAACTTGAGTGCTCAGTTCTCTCTCAAGGGTTTAGGGGAAGTGAAGCACTTTCTTGGTGTGGAAGTTTCTTACACAGCACAAGGTCTTCACCTCAGCCAAGGAGCATATATTAAAGACCTACTTGCAAAGGTAAAAATGCAGGATGTCAAAGGATGTCCAACTCCCATGTTGTCAAGCTTGAAGTTGAGTAAAACCGAGGGAAGTCCAACTATTGATGGAAAACTATACAGAAGCACTGTAGGAGCACAACAATATGCCACTATCACTAGGCCGGAGATAAGCTACTATGTCAACAAAGTCAGCCAATATATGGCTAACCCTCTGGACACTCATTGGAATGCTGTCAAACGAATCTTGAGATACCTATCTAGTACAACGGATTATGGACTACACATTCAAGGCTCAGATCCAATCCTGACTGCTTTCTCTGATTCAGACTGGGCTGCAGATGTTGATGACAGGAGGTCAGTTACTGGATATTGTGTCTTCTTTGGAAAGAACTTAGTGTCTTGGAGTTCTAAGAAACAGTCTGTTGTGTCAAGATCCAGCAGAGAGGCTGAGTATCGAAGTCTTGCACAAGCTGTGTGTGAAGTTACTTGGATAAACTCCTTGTTGAAAGAACTCAATGTTAAGTATATCAAACCTCCGATTGTGTGGGTGGATAACTTGAGTACCATATCTCTTGCTAGCAATCCAGTCTTACACGCGAGAACCAAACACATTGAACTGGACATTCATTTTGTCATAGACAAAGTTAGAGATGGAGAACTTGAGCTCAGACATGTTCCTAGTGCTGATCAAATTGCCGACGTTTTGACTAAGGCTTTGAGCTACCAATTCTTCTCTAAGCTCAGGAACAAACTTAGTGTTTGCCCCTTACACACGATCGAATTGAGAGAAAGTGTCAACATGCTTAATGTGGACAGTGTTACATGCTTAATGTGGACAGTGTTAGTGATGGAAAGGAAGATCAAGTACAGCTTGATCCTTGCATTGGAAAGCATGAGTGTTCAAAGGGCATGCAAGGCAAGAGTAACTGTAGGATCAACAGTTTGGCTCTCCCATGCAGCAACGCTCGACAAGTACAATCAGCTCATCCTAGCTGGAAAGATATCCTAGTTGGAAAAACATGAAGATTCTCGTTCAAGATCTAGCACGTGAGAAGCGTATGCTTTGGTCTCTTTCAGTTATACTAGTTTGTTTTGTAGTGTGGTTGTTTTGTAGTGAGCTAGGGTTTGTACATCTAGTTTCTAGGTGCTTCTGAGCGTTACTATATATAGTGTATATGAGAACCTTTGAAGGCACTTCTTCAATCAATGAAAATCAGTTGCTTTGTTTGTTCCACTGTTTTATTAACCATGGTTGTCTCTTCTTGTACAAAGACAATATGCAGTATGTTTGGCATGAATTTCTTCAAGCCTTGACGAACCCGACTTCGCTGCAAGAATACCGACAACACCAAGAACAAAACCTACGATCAAATCTTGAGCAGAAGCAAGAGTCGATGCAGGTATTACTCATGATCAGCAAGTTGCCTTGGAACCAGTCATCTATGGTTCAAAAGTTGGGACCTGATGCATGGGAGCACGAAAAGCTCGATACATGGTCCTATCAACGATACTCCTGTACGGATCCTGTTCTCTCTTCTTGAGCAGGTACGACATGCTTGTCTCAACTTCAGACTTGATCTCCAGGTAGAGCTCTCGCGCTTTTTCCCTGTCCTTCAACATCTCCTTCTTCCCCTTCGTTTGAATCGGCTTCCCAAATAGGTAGTACAGCCGGCCAGGAATCTTTGGTACGAGTCCGGGAAGATACAGATCTTGATTCGCAACCTCACCACTCATCCCAGCCCTGCAGCGATGGCATTAGCTTCAGTTTCGACTGTTAGCACATGTTACAACAGCAAGCTGAGTGTGAGGTGGCTATACCTGATATTAAATTCTTGGGCCTTCTCGTTGTTGTTTCTTATTAGATCACCCAAATATGGGATCTTCATCATGTCATCATAGTCCAGGACTAACTGCCAATAAGAAAACGCGAGGCTGATGATAATCATAAGGACAATTTCATAATCGAACATAATAAATTACTATTTACAAAAATATACATGCTACATTCAACTTTCAGGTGCCAAACTGTGGAGCTGGAAACTGGAATCACACGTGGATAACCCCATTTTCCCATGTCATCAAGTTTAATCGAGCAAAAAAACCACACTATGTATTGGGTTAGATTTGAAATTGTGGACACTATTAGGTTAAAATAGTGAAATAGTTGATCAATGGGCAATGCATAAAGGTGATCCATCATCATCAACACGCAAGTTTGTTTACTAATATCTCTTATCATGAATAGAGTTGCAACAACACCTCAGCTAGGTCGTCCTCTCCGACAACTCCAAATGGTACGATTGTGGCTTCAAATCTTGCAGCCATCCTTACAAATTCCGGCTGGTCTGGCCAGAACAATTTATACTCTTCACCCTGGTCACATAGAACTCCCCATCAAGTTCAAATAATTAATTCCTAATGATCGAAGTTCCATATTGGGTACTTAAAGAAGCTTAAAGAATCAGAACAGTGATGTCTTGAGATTGTTACAAACATCTTTCTAGCTAGTTTCATGAGATGAGGAAATACGAAACAGAGTGCATACGAACCTTCTTGTGGAGTGCCTCTCGAGCGCCACCAGGATACAACAGCACATGAGATTTTGTTTTGAACAGCTTGAAAAGATTGCTCGCGCTGACAGGTAGTGCGCCGTATAATCTTATATAGTCGTAAAATGAAAACTCCTTATTTTCACTTTCAACAAGATCCGAAAACAAAGTTGGATGTGCTATACCACGAACCAAGATCTTCTTCTCATGCAGAAATTGTTCGACTAATGGTGAGAGTTCTAAACCCATAAGCATGTGATAACCAACTAACAAGACTGGACCTTCCTCGGGAACTCCAGCTAGGCCTCTCACTATCTTCCCATCTTCCATAGTCGACAAGAACACCGGACCCCCAAAATTCTGAAGGAATCTGTATTTGTATTCGATAACAGTCAATTTCATTAGGAAAAGTTCACATATAAAAGAACATGACATGCATGAGCGAAAGAATGTTTCACTATTTACCATGAAAAATTCAAGGATAAAGAATCATGTTGGTAATTTACCTATTTCCCTCAGTTGCTAGCTTGAACTCGGATTTACTAGGAGGTAAGAAATCCATCACATAATCATGGTTTCTGGACCGCCGGTACGTGCTAGTACCTTTGATAATGGTCAATAGATTAATACCATCCTCCTGGAAAAATATAATTTGATATGTTCAATATGTGAGAAGTAGACAGTGGCAAATAACAAATAAGATGAAATGGTGTTTCAAAACACTTGGATCATTAATCTTATGAAATAGATTTGCATACTTCAATCTTCACAAGAGGCATTTCAGAAACCAAAACCAATACAGCAAAGCCAACTTTAACGCAAGGACAATTGGATCATGAAACATATTTCAGGAACTAACTCGTGTGACACAAAACATTCTTATACATCTCTGGAGAAACCAGGATAATATCCTCACCTACCAATAATATGGTATGCCCATTTTCTTTGAAGTATCGTATATTGCAATTTTTCAGTGATTTTAATAGCCTCCAAGCTTCATCTCTACGGGGAAGCATGCCATCCTTGCCACTGAGATGCATGATCCATCAGTAATATAACAAAGTCAAATTATAACCGTTGTGTCCCACTGTGAGTGTGTGATAAGAACAAGTCACGTCAAATATAATGTGGACAGACCTTAACAATATAAAGTACACAATTGAAAAATCAGTTAAGCTTTAGGATGTGAAAGTCTAGAACAGATGCAAATGGTAAATTATTGTGATAATTCCCTAGATGATTAATGGTTTCTTGCTTCCAAAAGAAGAAGAAGATTGGTTTTCTATTGTATCCTTTGTTGTACAAATTATAATATTGAACAATAGAGAAAGATAGAGAAGAAACCTAGCAAGAACAAGTACTTCAGCTTTAACGGCATGAAGACGAGAATTAGCGTAAGCAGCACCCGTTTTCAACTGCTTCAGTTTCCAAAGCAGGGCTTCTTTTGGTAGAATATCAGCCAAGCCCTATCCATATTTTATTGGAAATCGTTAGTATTTTCAAGAAGCCTGCAGATATATACATATATGTGTGTGTGTTGCCCCATAAAGTGGCTGCAATTACATGTGATGCAAAAAGTTCCATTTAGCATCTTTTTTGCTTCATTTGTTTCTTCTGCCATTCTTTCATAGGCAGGTTACAAAAGGCTAAAACCAAATCACAATCTCCTCTTCTTAGTAATAACTTTTGAAAACTAAGTCCAGATAAGATCAAGCAAGAGGAACCAATGTTCTTACAGAAAGACGAGGCAGCATAGCAGTAAGGTTGTTCGCTAACTGTTCAAAATATTGGTTAGGAGGGCCCGTTGTATCAATATTCACCGTAGCCATCTTCACTGGATCACCTGGTTTCGGAATGGTAGACTGTTTACAATTGAGAAACTTAAGTGGCCAAGAAAGTTTGAAAAAAATCTCTGTTTCCAGATAAAAGCTTGTTCGATCAGAGGTGTATTATCACTACACTAGATTGCTGCAAACTTAAAATCCCAAAACGAGACACATATAGAAAAGGATCTTCCATGTAATGATTATTCGTGATGAGATGCTATAATGCTAGATAGGGTGTCTGAAAGAAATATCAAAAATATGTATGGAGAATTGTTGCAACTAGAACTCCATGCATCTAAGAATCACTCATATCTTCTCTTAATTTAAAGTTCTGGAGGATCAAATGAGATGGACTTATGGAATCAAATACAGATATATGCATCCCTATTCTTCAAGAAAAACAAGACACCAGGAAAAAGGAGCAAGAAAAACAGTGACCAGAAATAACACTGTTCTCGTGTTATATTAAATAAAAATGCTGTTATTCCTAAATATTTCTACTGATGTGCAATCACCAAACCAATTGCATCGAATCCTCAGAGAAATTCAGATAAATAATGTTCAGATGGCAATGGCATAAAATTTATGAGTATGGCAGATAAACTGCCTTTAATCGACTACTCATACCATCAGAATAAAGATATCGAAAACCATCGAGTACATACCCATTACAAAGCTTAGAAGATAAGGAACGGCACTATAAAGTTCATTAGGCAATGCTTCCAACAAGGGTAGAAAAGGCTGCAGCTGTGACCTGCCAAATGATGTTGCTGAAAACATAAATAATCAGTTAAACTTCCCTATCTGCCAGCCACAGTTGTCAAACGATGCATCTGAATTTTTTTGAATAAGTCACTCAACGGGTTTCTGAAACAGACCTGGATTAGCTAGTATCACTACAAGATCAATATCAGGATTCCGTGCTGCAACTGCAAGAGCCAAGCATCCACCGAAGGAATCTCCCACCAGATAGATGGGCTTATTAGGACATGAAGAGTGCTCGGCTCTCAAAGATCCTTCAACCCACACTACCAACTCTAGAATATTTTAGAATAAAAGAGTTTTGTGTTACTCATATGAAACCAAGAAAAATTCCAGGTCATAGAAAGCATGACAGAGCGCTAAATCGAAGAATAACACATTGTTTAACTTTGAACACGCATTCATAAACATAGATACCTTCAAATGGGGTTCGATCTTGCACTGGGATATGCATACACCGAACATCAAAGACCCTGAGACCAAAGAAAAGAACCATTACAACGAACGCCGACGACAAACTAAAGGAACAAGATACATACTGCTACCACATATGTATTTATTCATGAAGCATTCCAATTTCCGATCACGATAGACTCTCTTGCTTGGAATAGATGTATAAAATACTAAACGATATAACAACAATTCTTTAATGTAAAGGATCATGAAAATTGAAAGTCAATAAACTCATACACTCTCTCTCCACACCAAACGCAGAGCAAGTATGCATTTGATTGACACCAAAATTCTTACTAAAGTACTTACTTTCCAAGAGATTTGTGGTGCAGGATAAGGCCAAGTCCGAGACCATCTATTCCTGCATCAAAAAAAGAGAACTTTACTACTTCAAAATATATTCTTTAAGTAGAAATATACACATGCCTAAATTCTTAGAAAAAGTCACTTTCTCCAACCCCATGATGTGAACTGCACCAGAAATTAATGAACAGCAATCAAGAATCAATGATTTACCAGGCAAGAAAAGTAACACAGGTGAGCCTCTCAAATGGGGGCCACAAGAGATTGGGGTGAACCACCGCACCGGCCCACCGTCCGGCTTGATTATATCTCCGGCATAATCAAGATAATCTTGCACAGTTTCACTCCCATATCCATCATCCCACAAAGTTTTCAACTTTACTACCTCACCCTCCTTCTCTCTCCTCTTCCCCTCAACAACTGAGCTCGCGTGATCATCACTGGCCGAATCAACCTTATCTCTCTCCTCCTTCACAGCTCCATTCACTGCACCATTAACTTTCACAGAATCAACAGATAATGCAGCTGGGGAATCCTTACTAGATAAACACCGAACTGAATATCTAGAATGAGCCCTTCTCTCCAAATTCGAAGCAAAATGAGGTGGTGACAGAGAAAAACTCTTCACAGTTGAAGCCATGGAATGGAAGCTGCAAGATTCTCAAAAACTTGAGAAACTATCTGAAAATGTAGTGCATAGAAATGGGCCCTCCAGCTAGGAACTCCCTTTTAGTTTAATTATCCTAAAATCTACGACAATTACAAAAGAGGAAGAGAAAAAAGAAAATGAGAAGAGACAAGAAAGAAATAGAGACCACACAAAATGTTGTGTGCGTGGTGTGTGAGTTTCGTGTCACTAAGAACAAGCAAGAAACCAACACTAGAGTGAGATTTCACATGGCCAGTCGCGACTATTTCCATTGAAGAAAAGAAAAAAAACCGACTTCGAAAGTTTGCAAGCGTTTATGCAAGAAATGGAAAGCACCTTTTTTGAGTCTGGGGGACTGCTTGATAATGCCACGATCTCGACGTTATTATTTCACTTTAAATGATTGAGATAATGTGGATGGATTTCCTCATAATTAAAGCAAATTTTGCAGAAGATGGACACACGCATTATTAATTTATTGCATGACATAAATGTCACGAAATATTCACATTGACACAGTTTTTTCTTTTTCTTTTTTGTATTTGTTAGCAATACACAAAGTTTTGGGGATATTTAGAAGGCAATCAAGTGATATTGAAACCAAAATTAGATTACATTGGTTAGGAAATTTTTCTTTCCATGTATATGTGCTTTTATCCTTTTAAAATGGGATCTCTTATGTAAATCTAAATACATAATTTTTTAATGAAATTAGAACTTTTGTCTCTCAACATGGCATCAGAGCGGATCATGATCCGTAGAATTAGGAAAGAAATTCATCACCGTTTCAATTAACCTTTTTTCCTGCAAAAACACAAAAAATATGTCAGAAGAGAAACCAAATTTCCAACATACCATGAGGAACAAAGAAAATGTTATTCTCGCAATCAAACTGAATGGGCAGAATTACCCACTTTGATCTGGACTTATATGATAATTGGAAACAGAGGAAAAACAAACCACATCACATGGGTGCCGCCACCCCCGTCGGCATAAGATATAGCCTTCGGCAAATGGGAAGAAAGTGACCTTACCATCTTCTCATGGATAATCTCAAACATGGAGACACGATTAGTTAACAATTTTGCGCGAGGACAAGATCTGGAGGATTTTTGGAATAAACTTCACGGGATATGGGTAAGTATCGATCAACGGCAACCAAATCCCTTTGGCTGTTGTGAAAAGGGCATTAACCAATACCGGCCCCTCATTGACAATCAGCGCCTATTTCAGTTCTTCTCGGGACTGGATGAACAGTACGATGGAGTGAGACGAGGCGTTCTGAAGACTTCTTTCTTACCCTTAGCCGAGGCAGCGTTTTCCACCGTGAGGATAGAGGCCGCTCGACTCAGGATACTGAGGACTACCTCCAACAATCTCACCGCCAACAACTCATCATCGAGCTCATCGGGGAAAATCAAAGCCGGCTTCTGGATCTGACCAGGCGAACCCCGATAAGGGATATGAAAACCACCATAAAGGCGATGCCATACCTCCTGCTCAGGAGCTCCAAAACCGCGAGAGGGAAAGATTAACAAAAGCAAGCTTCACTGCACTCACTGTGGCATGACAAAGCACACAAATGAGACATGCTTCCGCATCATCGGATACCCCGAATGGTGGGAAGAAAATAAGAGAAATCTGACAGCAAATAGCAAGTCAACCGTCGGGATAGAAGAACATGAGAGAACCGCCACCACCCTGGTGGGTAACCCAGGGGCTACCTACACCAGAAATAGTGATGAATGAAGAGCAATGGGAGAGAGAGCAGATGATGAGCCCATATCGATGGAGGGGAGGCAACTAGGGCACAGGCTCAAATGAACCGGATGTTTGAAGGCAAAGGGTTTGGTTCACAACCAAACCCTCCAACTTTTTTTTCTTTTAAAATCCCCCCCGCACTTCCTCCTTTTTGCAACACAGTCCCTCCATGTTTTACCCTGCAAACTAGTCATTCGCATGCTAGGGAATTTTAGAAAGGTTCCTTGGATTTGAGGGAATCTCGGTTTAGCCCCCAGAAAATTATAAATTCTGAAAAGAGTCCAGTTGTTTGTCAAAATAGATTTCAAGCCCTAAATTCTATATCTGAAACATGCCAGATTCATAAATATTGTGATAAATGGGGTAAGGGTGGATTTTTGATTGTGGAGCTACAAATATCATGACCTATGATAGATCTAATATTATTAAGCTATCCAAATCAATTCGAACTCATGTCCAAACCGCTAGTGGAGAATTATCCCTAGTTGGAAGGAGTAGGCACCATACAGATTTCTCCCACTTTGAGGATTTTTAACTGCTTATATGTACCATCATTGTTACATACACTGATGTCTATTAGCCATGTGACGAATGAATCAATTGTATCCTGCTAATGCATCCTCGTTTTTATTTTTTACAAGATATCAGGATGGGAACGATTATTGGGTGTGGCACTAAACGTCACAGATTATATTATGTGGACGAGATAGCTCAACAAGACAGCGCGATGTTGGCTTACGAAACTACCGACCGGGAAACATGGTTATGGCATCGGCGTTTAGGGCATCCATTTATGGGTTATCTCAAAAAAAAAATCCTAAATTAGTGCAGAATAAGACTTTCTCTTATGAAACTTGTGTTTTGGATAAAAGCCATAGACATCATTTGCTTTAGTTTATTCTGATATATGGGGTCTTTCGCCCGTTGTTGGTGGTCAAGGTTTCGTTACTTCTTATTATTTATTGATGATTGCACACGCATGACTTGGGTGTAATTTTTGAAATAAAAATCTGAAGTCTTTTCAAAATTTACCCACTTTTATCACATGATTCGTACTTAATTTTAGAAAAACATTAAGGTCCTTAGGTCCGATAATGGGGGTGAATTTGTTAACTCATCTATGAAACATTTTTTTCTTGAAAACTGTCTTATTCATCAAACATCGTGTCCAACTACTCCTGAACAAAATGGGGTCGCTGAGATAAAATATCGAATTCTTCTTGAAATGACCAGGGCCTTTTTTCTAGAATCATGGGTTCCTAAATCTTTTTGGCCGGAAGTTGTCGCTACTTTCATCTATCTGCTGAACTGACTTCCTACTAGAACACTCCGGCTTTACACACCTCTTTACAAATTATTCTCCATTACCACTGCTCATTCCGCTTTGCCTATTCCACTACGAGTCTTTAGGTGTTCTGTGTTTGTTCATATTACAAAACATGAACGAACCAAGTTTTCTCCGTGTGCCGTTAAATGTGTGTTCGAAGGATATAGATTAAATCAAAAAATGTATAGGTGCTTTGATCCTAAAACTCGAAAGATTGTCACAACAATGAACTGTGAATTCTTAGAGACTGTGTTCTTTTAATACACCCAACTTAGCAGTCAGGGGGTGAGTGTTACTGAAACTGAGATTGACCCGCTAAGTTGGTTGTCGATGCCTGACTCACAGATCCACAAGAGCCAATTAGCAATGTCGCTGAGCCTATCTTGAGCACGCCTGTACAATCCATGGAAAACAGTAACACATCATCTTCCCGACTGATATCCGATGTAAGAAATCATGAGCCTGATAGCACTGAGATTTTACAAGTTACTGACAATGACTCCCCAAAAGATAAAGAACATGAAACGACAGTGGATGGAGATACATGATGATTCATATCTCCAAGGAGCACACAGGGTATTTCCCCCAAGCGGTATAGTCCAGAGAGAATTGGGAGAAGAACGATAGCCAACATCTAGGGAGAGCTTTTCTGAAATGGCTCGAGCCGTCGAAGCAACCCTATATGAAAAGGAGGAAATTACACAAATAGTGGAACATGTTGCTAAAATCAAACATTGGAGAGAATCAATGAAAATGGAAATGAACGACTTAGTTCGAAACAACACTTGGGAAAAATGCTAGCTTCCTGAAGGGAAAAGACCAGTTGGGTGTAGGTGGGTGTTTACAATCAAGAGAAGACCAGATGGGTCTATTGAAAGATACAAAGCACGATTAGTGGCAAAAGGGTATACTTAGACTTAAGGAGTGGATTACTCAGAAACAATTTTCCCCGTGGCAAAGATGAATATGGTTCGAGTTTTACTCACTATTGTAGCCAACCAGGACTGGCCGCTTCACCAGTTTGATGTCACCAATACTATCATGCATGGTGAGTTGGAAAAAAGAAGTTTATATGGAAGCACCCCCGACTTCTCAGATGAGTTTGGTGATGGAGAAGTATGTCGATTGAAGAAGACACTATATGGGTTGAAACAATCTCTGAGAGCCTAGTTTGGAAGGTTCACAAAAGCTATGGAGAAGTATGGACATAATTAGAGTATTCTTGATCACAACCAAAAGAAATATACTTTGGATCTTCTGGCAGAAATTGAGATTATGGAGTACAAACAAGCAGATACTCCAATAGCACTCAATCATAGATTACAGATAGTAGATGGAGCAGAAATGGCAGATCGAGTGAGATATCAACGACTAGTTGAGAAACTGATATACGTATCTCACACTTGGCTTGACATTGCATGTGCAATTAGAGTGATTAGTCAATTCATTCATGCACCACAGAGAGATCACCTTGAAGCTGCGCTGAGGATAGTGAGATATCTGAAATGAACCGTCAGTCATGGGGTCATGTTCAGGAAGAATGGACATCTAGAGATACATGACTATACAGATGCTGTTAGGCCAGAAATCCAATAGATAGGAGGTCAACCTCCAGATATTTCACCTTTTTGGAGGTAATTTGGTTATCCGAGGAGCAAGAAGCAGAAGGTAGTTGCCATGTCTAGTGCTGAAGCCGAGTTTAGAGGAATTAAAAGTGGACTAACAGAAGTATTGTGACTGAGGAAATTGTTAGAGGAACTTGGTTTGTGCTCTTCAAAAACTTGGAAAGTTTTTTGTGACAACAAAGCAACAATCGGGATTTCTCAAAACCCGGTTCAACATGATAGAACTAAACATGTGGAAGTTGACATGCATTTTATCAAAGAAAAGATCGAGACAAGCATTCTTGAGTTTCCATTTGTTAGGTCTGAAAATCAATTGGCTGATATCTTGACCAATGCAGTAAGTTTTAAGAAATTTTCATAAGTATTGGACAAATTAAGTATCGCAAATCTCGTTACTTAACTTGAGGAGGAGTTTTAGCAATACACAAAGATTTGGGATATTCATAAGGCAATCAAGTGATATTGTAGCCAAAATTAGATTACACTAGTTAGAAATTTTTTTGTTTCCATGTATATGTGTTTTTATCTCTTTAAAATGAGATCTTTTCTGTAAACCTAAATACATAATTCTTGAATGAAACTAGAACTTCTGCCTCTCAACAATATTTTCATTTTCTTTTCTTAATATTAATTTTTATTATAATATCTAAAAAATTATTATCAGAATTATTTAATTCACAAATCACATTAAAATTAAAACTTGATTTATTATTTTATACATCTCTTTAATGCTTAAGGAAAAATGCATAGATTGAGTTTTAATTTTTAAGTAAAATCTAAATTTAATGATCCCAATACTAATCAGATAAAACTTTGGTGCATGGCGCGGTTAATAATTAATTAGGGACCATTGGAGTTTTAATTAGAATTTACCAAATTTAATTACAATTTATTAATATCTAATTAGAAATTATTGATAAATAATTAGAATTAATTAATATATAATGAGAATTTAATCGAACTAAGTGTACATCGATGCACCTCATAATAATTTATGAGATAGTAAAACAATATCTAAAGAAAAAAATTTGTTAACATTGACTAAATGCCAATAATGCTCATAAAAATTATTTACAAATGTGTGCACGTATTAGCCTAGTGATAGACTGGTTAATACTTAAGACCAACAGTCTCAAATTTAAGTCCATCATAATGTAATTTTTAAAAATTTTGTTTATCCAATTACAATATATATATATATATATATATATATATATATATATATATATAATATTCACAAACATTGAACAACGTATCACAACATTCACAAAGCAGCAGCGTTTGCTGCTGCGCAGCAGAGGTTAGGAGGAGCGGCTGGAGGCTGCGAACGTCGTGCAATTGGCGAGGCAAAAAAATGTGTCTACGTTGTGGGAAGAGGTGGCCGCGATTTTTTTTCTTTTTTTCCATTCTATAAATACTACATTCCTCTTCTTCTTTTCTTCATTCATTTTTCCCCAATTCATACATTCACTCTTCTTTTTCTTCTTCTTCTTCTTCTTCTTCTTCTTCTTCTTCTTCTTCTTCTTCTTCTTCCATTTGCACACATAATAACTCTCCAAAATTTATGGATCCCCAGATAATCAATTACAGTTCTAGTTCATTCAAGGATGAGGGTACCATAATTGATGTGGTACTAGATGTCCAAGAGTACTTACGAATGAGGCATGTTGTTGCGCCACCTCTGAGGCCTCGTCTACCAAGGAAGTACGTACACCGAGAGCGCGAAATTGCATCTCAACTCCCCGTCGATGATTAATTCTCCAACAAGCCATGATAGGGTCCATCTGTATTTTTGCGTCGGTTCTGTATGCACAGATCGATGTTCATGTGCATTGCTAACACGTTGGCAGGACGTAAAGAGTATTTCCAGCAGTGCCCCGACGTTATTGGACTCAATGGACTCTCGACGCTGCAGAAGTGCACGGTGGCAATTCGGAAACTCACGTACGGTAGGGCTCCGGACCAATTCGATAAGTACATTCATGTCACTGACATAACGAGACGGAATTGTGTCAAACGATTTTGTCATGGGGTCGTCGAGGCCCTCCGCGATACATATTTGAGAAGGCCAACGATGTAGATAGCCCAATCATTGATAATCATACATGAGAGGCGTCACGACTTTCTCAGTATGCTAGGTAACATCGACTGTATGCATTTGGAATGGAAGAATTATTATGTGGCATGGAGAGACGCCTACACCAGTAGATACAATGGCACACAATCGATGATCATCCTCGAAGCAATTGTTGACCAACATTTATGCATCTGACATGCATTTTTTGGCGTGGCCGTGTCGAACAATGACATCAACGTCTTGAACCATCAACTATCTTCAATGAAGTATGTGCTAGCAGGGCATCGGTTACCGAATTCAAGACCAATCGCCAAAAGTACACTATGGGCTACTACTTGGCTTATGACATCTATCCAAAATGGTCGATGTTTGTGAAATCAATTACGTGTCTGACATACTCAAAGAGAGCATTGTTTGCTCAAAGGCAAGAGGTGGCACGAAAGGACATTGAGCGGGCTTTCGGTGTACTCTAAGCAAGTCAGGCGATAGTGAAAGGTCCAACACGTATGTGGTATCAATCATACATTGTCGACGTCATGTATGCATGTATTATCCTGCATAGTATGACAATCATGGATGAAGAAGACAACTCATCTCAAGCTGCAGAGTCTCAAATTCTGAGAATTCCAACAAGAACTCATTTAAGAAATTTGGGAATGCTCCAACTTATTTGGACTATGAAGTTTATTTTTATCTTTAATTAAGTAATTTTAGTCATTTAAATTATGTAATTTTTGGTATTTAATTAATATAATTTGAAGAATTTTATTAAGTAATTTTTAATTTTACTGTCATTTATTTTCATTTTACAATTATCGTAATTTAAATAAATATATCAAATTGGAGAATAATAAAAATGATGAATTGAAAAATATGGAGTTGTGGCTGAAATTTGATGACAATTATTAGTATTATGGCTGAAATTTGAAATAATAACATGACAGTTGAAAAATATAGTTGTGATTATAAACGTGATGGCCTCAATCTTCTTTTTTCTTTTCTATAGAGGGCAATGATCTTCTACCAGTGGATGGGAGCACAGAAGGGTGCACCAATACTTCTCCGTTTCCATCGCTATTTTCCATTTCTTTATATTTACATTAAATTGATACTATGTATTAAAATATTTATAATACGTATTCCATTATTCAATAGGATATATTAAAATTAAATATATTTAAATTATTATAATTATTATTGTATTAGGTATAATATCTAAGAGATAATATATAAAATCACATAAATTAATATAATATTTTTAGAATTTTAGTTTAAAGTCTTGTATTTTTATACCAAATAAGATATTAATGTATTATAACCACTCGTATCAAACGAGTCCTTGATATACTTTGAAAAAATTAAAATTAGCCGCCGGCAACGTTTCTTTTGTATTAATCCAAACTATAAAAAAATGTGGAATTCAAAATGCATTTAATAGTAGTATATTAAGAAGAAAAAAAAATATACCTCAATTAACTCATAATAAATCCCCATGTTCCTCATTTTACATCTATTTCGAGTTGAGTAAAAAAACAAGAAAAAAAAAACAAGAGGCGCACTTATGCATCCTGTTTCAGTCCAGTTCGATCGGATCTGGATTTTGAATTAGTTATTTTCTGAATAGAAATTTTTATTTATTAAAATAATAATTTATATATATAAGAATCATCATTCTTAACATAATAATTTTTATTTATAATAACAGTATTAGTATTTTTCACAATAGAAACTTTTATTTAATATAAATATTACTTTAATTCATAAGAAATGTAAATTTTATAAAATAGATAATAAGTTTGGATTCGAATTTGAAATTGGATTCGGATCGGATCCAAACTAACCCGACCCACCCCATGAGGGTGAGCGTATATAAGTGTTTGTGAAAGAAAAAAAAGTCTACAAAACACATGGCCCGCCATCGAGGAGGCTGAAAAAGACTTCTTGTCAGTCATATAACAAGCGAGCAGGCCCATTTGAGGAGAAGGGACCACTTTGGTTTGGCCCAAAGTCTTTCAACTTCTTCAAATGATGCTCGTCCAAGCGCAGGACTTGGATCCCAGCATTGTTCCAGCACAATGGAGCAGGTAGCAAGAGATAATCTCAATTATTCTCTTGCTTATTTTATAATTGATATTATGTGTATCATCTCAATTTAGGAGTTTTATTATTCTTTGTAGAATTGTATATATGTTCTTGATTGTACCCTTTATAAATCAAGGTGAATAAAATATTTCCCCTTTCGTTGCCACTGCCATTGCAAACTTTGCCTCTCTTTTGATGTATTGCCCTTTTGGATTGCTGGCATAGGATCCTTATTCTGTTGTTCTCTATAAATACTCAATCTACATGACATTTTCCAACGTATATATATCATTGCAAATTTACCTATAATTGAAGCCGATAAAAACATAATGAAAGGCTTTACGATTTCACATCAACCAAATATAAATTTAAGTCATTTAAATTACAAAATTCAGTAACTCAATAGACCTAATAAAAATAAACAAACAAACTTTTTAACAAAAACGTGAAAATGTTGGGCTTAGGGTGAACCATATATATATATAATGTTGGCGCAAACTAGTGATCACTTGATAATAATTTATATGTATGTACAGTGGTGAGCCTAAAGTAGTGATAGTGGGATCGTGCAAAACAGTGATCACCTAATGATAATTTATATGTACATACAGTGGCCGGTCTAGAGCGATGGTAGTGGGGGACAGTGCCCCACTACAATCTCTAAATTTTGAGGAATGTATTTTAGTAATTTTATAATTAGTAAAAAAATAAAAAATAATTAAAATTTCTCATTAATTATAATTGATTTGATATTGTTGGTAGGTTGAAAGGTGATATGGATTTCATGTGTAGTTAGATGTATAATGTAATGGCAATTATCCGATTTTATGAGTTTTAACGCATTAGGCCATCACTTCACCCTCGACCGATGCATCACCTAGACGCAGTCATCAAAGTGCATCATAAACATCACATCATTGCCGCATGCACACCACATACGGCCGTCGTCCCAACATATGCCGCAACCAAATTTTCTCGACAAATCTCCAATTATAGAATACGGACCCTAAAAGTTTGAAACTCTTTAAGCCAAAAGTCTAGGTCTATCGCTAGATACATATATATGCTAGACAATTAAGTATGAAATCACAAATGTATATCATATATAGTGTTCGTTTTCAAGACTATCGAATTTGTAGATTGAATGATTAAATATTGGAGGCAAAATGAACGAAGCAGCCTATTAATTTGAGGTGGTTGATTGATCACGCGTTTGCAGCTCAACAAACTATTACTATATTTTCAAATTGCCGGATTCAAACCTAACAAATGTGGATTCCTGTTACATTCCCTTCTTTGCTTAGTCTTTAAATTCAATTTTGATTGAAAGGGAAATAAGTCATATAATTGAGTGCGATTTCAACAAGGGTGACAGCGCATTTTACTTTCGTAAACGCGTAAAAGAATTTAATCATTAATAAGAATGTTTGATAACTTTACATTGCTATCATGTAAATTAGCATCACAAGAGTGGACTACGCAAACATTTTTTATTTTTATTTCACTTTTAGAACAACAAAAAAGAAATTTTGGAAATTGAAATTTTTTAATCTTATTCGATTTTCGGATTTAAGTTTTTTTAATTGCCTATATTCGCTAAAATTCTATAATAAATATACACTTTTAAAATAATCATAAATAAGTAAGATAATATTAAATAGCAAGAATCCCACTTGCGCCAGCGCAAAGTCAGCGTTCTTGTTTGTTTACGTTACTATTCTTGAAATTAAATTATACAGTTTGTTACAAATAAATATCGAAGCCATATTCTAAAAAAATAAATGATTTTCGCATATGACATAAATATTTCGAAGATTATCGCGTAAAAAGTTGGCTTTAGAAAAAAGCATCGACGAAACTTCATCTTCCACTGACACAACTCACCAACAAAAACAAAACCTTGAAACACAAAGAACACGAACTCGACGAAACCTTAATCCCCATTGAAATAGGACAAGCCGCAACTCCATATCTTACGGTAATTTACCCCATTTGGCCATTTCAAATTGATCTTCATAAGCACTGAAAGCAACTCGTCTCTCTCTCTCTCTACCAATTCTTAAATTCTCCTGAAGCTACTCCACCCTTTTCAACAGAGACAGATAAATCAAGAACTCGCATATATATAAATTCAAGAAGTTAGACGCAGATACACACGCAGGCACGATGGTGGGGAATGGAGATTTGGAGAGGGCTACGCCAACGAAGGGCAGAAACCAGAGATACTCAGCAGCAGCGGTGTATGATATGGATTATTCGGAGAGACAGTGGACTTCTTGGCTGGTGCCGATGATTGTGGTGGCTAATGTTTCCATGTTTGTTGTGATCATGTTTGTCAACAATTGCCCCAAGAATCATGATGGTTTTGGTAGTTGCGTCGCTAAGTTTCTTGGCCGCCTCTCCTTTCAGCCCCTCAGGGAAAACCCCCTCTTCGGCCCCTCTTCCTCTACGTAAACTCTCTCTCTCTCTCCCCACAGGCACATACATTGATTACTTAAAGTTTCAATCTTGAATGTTTGGGTGTTCTGTTTGATGCTGTCTTTATTGGGTCATGATTATTGGTCGTTTCTATGTGTTTAATGTGTTGATCGTTCATGATTTGTAGCTATGCTCTTAATTTCTTATGCTCCTTGTTAGCTCTTTGGGTTGATTTGGTGGTTTATATTCGTTTCTTACTATTTAATTTTGTCTTGGGATTCATAAGTTGAGGATTGGACTTGGTGGAGCTTCTCTTTTGAGGGGCTCTGGTTTGTATGTGTGTGAAATTTCTTGTTCTCTACAAATATATATGATTGTTATCTTACAATATGAGACGTGGTCTTGTTGTGAAACTTCATTTGATTTCCAATGTTGATCACAATATCAGAATTAGTTTAGGGTTTAGCAATGAGGCAGCTTGAGATATATGCCTCTTCTAAAGTGCAGTTTGGCATTGAAAATTTGCATTATTTTCTTGCATCATTTCCATCAATTCTAGTTGTCGATGGAGTGAGTTTGGATGGTTAGGGTGGTTTCTTTCTTTGGATGCCGTTATGCAGTCTCAGCTTAGCAGAGTTGCATTCTTTTGCGCCTTTCATAATATTAAAATTTTAATCTTCTACTCTGAAAGAGATTCATTTGTTCGTTCTTTTGCTTTTGCAGACTGGATAAACTGGGAGCGCTCGAATGGAACAAGATCGTGCATGAGAACCAAGCATGGAGGCTCATAACTTGTATCTGGCTGCATGCTGGTCTTATCCATTTACTTGCAAACATGTTCAGCTTGGTTTTCATTGGAATCCGTCTTGAACAGCAATTTGGATTTGGTAAGCATCTTGAATATAACTACCTTTGATATAGTTTATCATGAAATATTAGTCTATCAACACAACTATATGTTGTCGATGATGAGCCTACGTTTTGTGTTACACTCGAACATTGGTCGTCTCTCTTAGTTCCTTGTGTATATCTACACTAGTCTTCTTCTGTAGTATTTGTTCATTCTACTTATTAAGTTCTTTGTTGTGATGCAGTACGAGTAGGGTTGATTTACTTATTGTCGGGAATCGGGGGTAGCATTCTTTCTTCGCTCTTTATTCAGAACAGCATATCTGTTGGAGCTTCAGGTGCTTTATTTGGACTTCTTGGAGCAATGCTATCGGAATTGCTTACCAACTGGACTATTTATGCAAACAAGGTAAATTCTGCGGTTCACGGGTTTACCACCGTATATTACCTTTCACATGGATATGATGAAAAAGAAAAGTCCTTTTCTACTGAGAGAAGGACAATTTTACAAGGCTAAGAGATCTTCGTGTAGGAAAATGGATCTCAGGTTTAACCATACTTGATTTCCTTGCCATTGATCTTATATCACATATTATGTAGACAACAAGCACGTGATACAACCAATGATTCTTTACGTATGATACATAGACTTAATCTATCTTTGGCATCTTTTTGAAAAATTTAAATTCCTTGTGTTCATTATTAGTATTCATTATTAGTAATCTTCTCATCGCAGGCGGCAGCACTGTTTACTCTGGTGATCATCATTGCAATCAATCTGGCTGTTGGGATTCTTCCACATGTGGACAACTTTGCGCATATCGGAGGGTTTTTGAGCGGGGTACTCTTGGGCTTTGTATTTCTTGTCCGACCCCAGTTTGGCTGGAAGGAAGGCCGTCATCTGCCAGGTGGCACGCGCCTCAAGTCCAAGTACACAGCGTACCAATATGTTCTATGGATTGTTGCCACCATTCTCTTTATTGTTGGGTAAGGCGTCCTCTACTTCTACACTTCATCTTACATATATATGTGCACTTTTCTTGTGCTAATCTTGTTCTATTTAAGCTCTTATTCTGCTATGATGATGGTTTATCACAAGAAACTCATATTCTCCAAAATGGCTGCAGATTCACAGTAGGACTGGTGATGTTATTCAAAGGAGAAAAGGGATACGATAAATGTAGTTGGTGCCATTACCTGAGCTGTGTGCCTACCTCAAGATGGAGCTGCAACAACTGATGTTTTTTTGGCTTCCTTCGTAGTGTCTCTACATTTTTCGCCATATGGAAATGGTATTTGTATACTATACTCGTTCACTTGCTGTCTGGAAATGGTATGTGTATACTATAATACTATACTCGTTCACTTGCTGTCTATGTACATGCGTAGCGTCTGCTGTTTATAATCCCTCTGCCAATTCATAGTTTGTATTTGGCATGTGGAAGAACTACTATTCTTTTGTTTTAGTACTATTAGATTGTATTCTTGTTCTTGGCTTGAAATTTGATTTGATTTATTTGTCCCCTTAGAGACATTCTATGTATATTGCAGAGTGATCAAGTGTGATCCAATCATTTTGTATTTGAGAATGAACATTCATTAGAGTAATTTAATTGCAACTACTTCAGTAGTTATGGTCATGATACACATTACCAAACATAGCATAAATATGCGTAGTACAAAATCATATCATAAAAGTTGCAATAAAGAAGACCTTAAAACATAATAAGTTTGTGTAATATATAGTAGAGAGGCAAACTCCAAAGTCATAAATACATACTTTACAAATCAGAAATGTATCCAACACCTTCAATTCATCCAATCTTAATAAATACTGATTACCAAAGCTCTAAATAAGTTATTTGACATTTTTACTGTTACAACTGATCCTAACTTGTCAATACGGCAAAACGACACAACACAATAAAACCATCCATGGTTAGAATACTCTCTACCTGGCTACATTAGCAATTAGTTAAAAATTTCAAGGAAAATATGTGCCAAGTTTGAGCTCAAAATCGCTGCCAGTTACCACCACCACCGAAACCATCGAAGTCGCCTCTAACGGGCATCCCAGACCTATCTAGGCGGCCGGATCCAGGGTAAGCCTTGCTGGTGAAGTTGGCGTGCAACGTAGACACTCTCTGAGCAGGCCTCGAATCACCATAGCCGTGAACTGAATACCTCTTGGTAGAGCTCGATCTCTCGTAGTGAGGTCTCTGTCTCGGAGCACTGAGGGATCTCACCTTAGCTTTTGATGATTCTGTGTAAGACATGTAATTTGGATTATCAGAGTAACCGCTCAGACAGCTTCTCGTACCATAACTCTTGGCAGGGGTGAAGGCGCCTCCTCTCTTGGACCTCGTCGATGATGCTGAATAGAACGCTGGGCTGTTGTCAGCAGTGCAGAAGGCGCTCTCGTCTGGGTCCTCCTCTGCAAACTTCAAGGGGCTTAAAGATTGAACTTCGCCTGATGACAGGCTCCGTATTGACTGACGGGCTGTGGAGTCCTTGGATGTGGTGTAGCTCGGACAGTTCTGATCGGAGCCTAGGCTAAGATGAGATGAGTAGAAGAGGCTCCTACGCTTGGAAGTGACATGAATATTACCAGTGTCCACTTCAAGAATCTTGTCGCTTCTATCATCACCTTGCTCCCACAACCTTCTGCTGTCCATCAACAACACACGGCTAGCATGTGGCTTCTCTGGATCGTGGTGGTGGGGAGTTCCGCTTGATCTCGAACCATTTCTCTACATTTTCATTATCAGGCATATGGTTAGAGACAGTTAGCAAACCAAACCAAACCAAACCAAATGAATCAAGAATCGCTCACAACAAACCTTTAGCATCAATGTCTGCTCATGCTTCATGCTCCTAGACCGAATAGCATGCTCGAATTTCTCAGGTGTTGCTGGCCCCTACAAAGTAACCATTCATTACTCAAAGAAATACAAAATAACTCATGGGTTACTCTAGCCCCCAACCTACTAGTTGGAGGGGAGTGTCTTAAGGTCTTTTTATTGACACTCAACTTATGCACAATGCCAGAACATGTTGGGTAAATAATATCATGGAACAATGAAAACAAATTTACATTATCCCAGCTGTTTATTAGTTATTTTGTCTTGAAATAAAGCTGACATGCGACGCCCGCACCTTGAAAATTTGCACATATATGTAATATTGTTAAATATAGAGGGTACCTAATTTTTGCTGACAGTTTTAAAGCATTATTTTGAAGTCTAAAAATGAGAAAGTGAAAGGAATGGTCCCCCTTCTAATTAGGTAATCTTTATGTGATAGCACTAACTATCTACGACCAACCAATTCAAGCTTTGAACCAATGGGAGGGAAAATGGAATAACTTTCTCACCGGATAATTGAAGTGAGAGGATTTCGTGCTCGAGTGTGGGGATTCCGACATCAAAGCCCGCCCGGCCCGAGCTCTCACTTGTGCTCGGACAAGCGCCTGCAACCGGCGCATGGCATACGCAGTTTGCCTCCTCACGAGGTGACCCCTCACGAGTGCTTGCAGCTTCACCAACGCCTTGAGCGCCCGTAGAGCTCTCCTCGACTACACGTGAAATTTTAAGCAAATAAAAATATGAATCATGAAAAAATTTAAAATTTGTTGGCGCCCCCAAAGATTTGATTTTTTTCACTTTTAAGCTAAAAGTCTGACGATTTATAGGGTGGTGACATGTTATAGAAAATGTCAGCACTGCAAAGTGAAAAAGAATAGCCATACATAAATGATAAATGTAATAAAGTAATACAACTTTATATCCAAACATGTGCAGAGAAAATGTGAGCATCCATCACCAAACCTAGATCTAAATTGTCATTTAATGCAAGTACATGCTCCTAATTTCTCAAGCAAAACCTCTGCAACATTTACTAGAAGAATCGCGCAAAAAAAACGAAACGTACAAAAATTAGCTTGTTGCAAAAGTGAAGAAGCCCAGATATTAGCTCGGTTTAAACAGAAAAAGAAGCGCAGAAATCAATGAGTGAAATGCAAATGAAGCAGTATTACTACCACTACACTACATAGTGTGAAATCTTGACTTGAGGGAGTGGTTGTGTGACAACTAAAGTTGAATATTATAAATGAAATGTTGCACCGACCAAGGACGACCACGTCCACCACCGTGGACAATGCCCATTAATACATCACATTGTTTAAATCAATAAACAAGTACCCTTTGGACATCATTCCAAAATCCAACAGGAGAAATGAAAGCTCCACCCCAACAACATTAATATTTTGCAAGAAAAAACTAAGCCCATAATTTCACAAATTCCTTTTTCTTTTTCTTTTTTGGAATGAGTTAGATCTTTGCCGGTCGCCGCCCACAGAGATTCAACATAGCCTTTGACCCATGCCAGATCACAATAATTCTTCAAGTAGAAGACCTCATAATACAGATAGATACATCACACATATATACATATTCATGAGACACACATACTCACACTCACTAAGATTTCAAGAAACCGATGGGGATGTAAGAATAAGAACAAATTTGCCAACGTATATAACATAAGCACCCTGTTTCGTTTGGAAAGTTTCAGGTGAAGGACGAAACGGCGTCGTTGGGTTCGGCCACGCGTAATCTACACTGCACCTAGTGGATTGATTTCACACGAATCTATCAATAGTTCATGAATTTGCGCGCAATCACAACTCCACCATGGAATAGCGAGTAACCTTTTTTTCCCTTACCCCGGGGCGAATTATTACGGTAAAAATCCGAAAATTCGACGAACAAGGAAGGGCATAAAGGTACATTTCAGCTGTGACGGCATGAAACGTGTGAAGGCTGACATAAAACACTGAAAACACTAACCAGATAGGCACGAAAGTGGGACTGAATCGCAACGGCTGCCCACTCCTCCCGCCCCCCGTAGCGCATGCCGCCCTGACCGGCGGCGGAGATGTTCCTCCCGCTGCTCGTGAGCTGGACCACGGCCGCGGCAGCGTGAGCAGCCGCGACGGCGGCCTCGGCCACGGCGGCAGTCGCGGCGGCGACGGCAATGGCGTGCTTGCTGGCCTCAGCGTCGTCGTCAGGACCTGGAACGACGTCGTGGTGGTGCTTCTGCCGATCGGCTTCCTTGCTGGAAGACATGGCGAAGCTCCATTTCTTCCTGGGCGGCGGTTTCTGCGCGTGACGGTGGATGGCGTCGGAGCTCTTGAGGCCGAGGAGGCCTCTGAACCATTTGGCGGCTTTGCCCATGTGAAGCTCCTGTGATGGAGTAACGGCCTGAGGAAGAAGACGAGAAGAAGAGAGAGAAAGGAGCGAAAATGGTGGGGAGTTTAATAAGGTGAGGAGTCAACTTTTTCTCTCAGATTGTTTTGAGAAGTTGCGGGTTTTATAAAGTATAGAATTATATGGGAATCAGTAAATCTCTTTTATAATATATATATATATAAATATTATTATCCCATGAGTAAAACATACAATTCACACTGTGGATGCAAATGTGAAAAACTAAATTATTGTTGGATTGCTAAATAAAACATGTTGATTCAAAAAAGTTGCCTTGAAAATATTATGAATTCTGGTTGCTTTGTACTTATAATGCTAATTTTAAATTATTTGCGATTGGTTGAATTTGAGGTCATTATGATAATATATCTATTTGGATACAGTAAAGAAAAATTATAATTATAATTATAATTATAAAAATATATATAGTAGCTACTTTTTTGTAATTATAAAATGTTGTTCTCAATAAAAATGCTTTCAAAAATAAATTAAATTAAAACTTAATCCTAACCATGACGCCCACCCCCTCATCTAAGCAGTTGTACCCCGCCCCACCTCCTCCTCCTCCCTCGTCGGCTGTCGTCGGCAATCCCTCCTCTGCGCTGCGTTATTGTGTGCAATGTGTGTGTCATATGCATGTGTGTGTTCAGTTTGCATGTGTATTATGTGTATTTAATAAATACTTAATTTTATATTTATTTGAATTTTCAAATCTATTTTAGTTATAAAATTTAAATTGTGTGGATTTGGAATTTAATTCCAATTCCAAATCCAAATTTTTTATAACATCAAATAATAAATTTAAAATTGAAATCTTCAGTTCCAAATTCAAACACCCAATTTTGTAATATACCAAACGGATCTTAAAGTTTATATATCACATGCACCAAGACAATGTCCTACCGTTGATTAAGTAATATTAAAATTGCAAAATATTCTCTTCCAATCATAGAAACTAATTAAAGGTGAGCTTTCTTAAGCAATAGGCGGAAAAGAAAATTAATCTTAGGATATAATTCACTATATTATATGGTAATACCATATGATTTTAGCATTATTATACAATAATTGACGCCTAAAAAGTAAAAAAAAATTACAATATAGGATGTCTTCTCTGGCAAAATTCCGGATCTAGTAGAATCTACAAAAAAAAGTTACCAAAACGGGAAACTTTTTTTTGACTTACAAAAACGGGAAAAACGCATTTGGGAAATGCGACTTATGCGACTCTGATCAAGTTAAGTAAAATCAACTTTCCCAAATGCGTCTATGGTCCACCCGGCCGGGTGAGTCGAATTTCAGAACCACCCGGCCGGGTGGAATCCTCTG